>JAWWEM010050977.1:0-10349 GCA_035582935.1 Ormyrus thymus
GTAGTTCATCAAAAACCCACTTGAACTTATTACTTTTACGACAAATAAACCGTTAATGGAAAACTAACACCCATTTTAAGATTAAATAGCTTCAATTCCCATACAATAATATACTTTGTGAATGATGTACATATAATTTCCAGCATTATTAAAATTTTTACTATAATATATACTTATAATAAAATGATGGAGTTCAACTTTTACACATTCCTCTTTTAGCTTTAAAACTTTTGTAAAAACTAAAATAACTAACGAGTACATTAAACAGAATAAAAAATAAAGTTAATTACTGTCTGTAAACTTACAAGAGAAAAAACTGACAACAAGATGACAAACCGTTTTCGAAGTTTGCCAGCTAATTAAAAAAAAAAAAACTTTCCCAACTTTAATCCTTGCCGCCTCCGCCGAGTCAGGCCGGATTCCTTAACGTTCTCGCGCGATTAAAATTTAAAGAACCCCCTCCTCGGGAGTTTATTTCCCAAGCAGCAGCCGCGCGCAGCCCTGCCCACATAAGTGGCAGGTGCTCGGGAGCATCTCGCCCGCGGTGCTGATGCGAAAACGAAGCTCGTCACGCGCAGTGGCGCGCGGCTGCAGTGTACAGGCCCCCCCGCCGACAAATTGCTCCTCTCGCGTAAACGCCCGGGACTCCGCCTGCTTCGCCCCGACCTGAATTCCCGCCGAAGAGTTTCGTGGCTCGCCGCGAAGGCGCAGCACTGGGGTGCCGCTGGTATTTCCCTATCATAAACAGTCCCCTCCGTCTAACCAGCCCGCCCCTCCCTTTTCCCCCCGTGATGTGCCTTTGTGCATGCGAACCGGCGGCCATGAATCGCCAGTTTCCCTCCGTAGCTTTTCTCCCCCTCCCGTCGCCGGCTAAATTGAAGCGAGAGTGAGCATCCATCAGAAATTGAAATCTCGAAAGTGATGGACGATGTATCGCTTTTTGCGCGTGATTTTTTTTTCTCGAGATACAAAGCTTGCGGTCTTCGCGGGGTGGCTTATGGTCTTCGCGGATCCCGTTCGAGAAATCTGTTGAGCAAGCTTTTATAATTTAAACTTTTAGATCTGGAGATAAAAAAGCATAAATAAAAAATTTTTGTCGAGTTCTTTTTGTACAGTAATGGAAGGATTAAAAGATGAGCATTCCATAATACGTATATTAGCCATATTTCGTAAACTTTATTATACTGTAATTTTTATATAAATTCTGAAACTTTTTCACGGAACTTTCTTTTCGAGTACTCCTTTTTATTTTCTCTAAAAAGTCTAAGCCACCTTAAATATGAAACAGCTGAGAGACTAAAGCCGTGAAGCCTTTCCGGCTCGGATCTGCCCTAAAATAAATACTTCTTAGCAATAAAGATACTGAAAAAGGCTGCTCAGCTCTCTTGCATCGACTATCACCGATAGTTCCAGAAAACTTAAAATGTGAAAAAAAATACGAAAGAAATGAACTTTAAAACAAGCTACGATAAGCGCTACAAGATAGTACGTCATAATATAGAAAAATATCGAGCTCTTAATATAAAAGTGAGAAGAATCGTGAGCGGAACTAAGAAGCGCCATCGATAAGTAGATTAAGTTTGATGTAGGTGCTACTAATCTTTTTCGGGGGAGAACAGAAAAGTAGGCTCAAAATCTATATTACCATAAAAGTAATAACTTTAAGATTCCAAATTTCGATACCGCCTTTTTTCATAAAATGATGTTATATGATAAAAAATTGATTTAAAAATTCCTGCTAGATATTATGTTCAAACTTTATGGTTTTAAAAGTAGCGCTTTAAAAAGACTAACATTAAAGTGTACATTATTAATGCATCGTACACCAAAAAAACAGAGCTCTTGGCCCAGATTTTATACTAAGTATTTAGTAAAATCGCTGAACTTAAGGATAAAGGAATAAAGAAAGAGCGATAATTGCTTACTCTCACTTTCTTTACTCCGCTGCAACTCTCTGATGGCCTTTCACGATGCTCTCCAATAGTACCCGGCTATTCTTTCTCTTACATTATTTCTATTATCTGCTTTGTATACTATCTCTAACTCGTTTCTCATAACGGACAAAAACAGACAATTGCAAGTCAGATATTGCCGCTTTTTGCCACTACAGATGTATAAAAAATATTCACGTATTGTGGAAATTATATTTCGGTTTTTTCTTTCAAGTTTACAGAATTTGTGAATATTTTATGAATAGACTTGTATACTTTTTACCTTTTCGCTTTCTAAGAAGATTTTTATTTTGATTCCTGACTTGCATTGTACGATTACCGATGTTACAATTAAATTGTTTTAATAAAGAACGGACTCAAGAAGTAAATCTCGTTCTGCAATTTAGGATAGAATCAAAGTTTTTAATATATAATAATTGAGTATGTATAAAAAATAAATATTGTTTTAAACTTGTATTTTTATAAATAGAAATTTTGTATTTTCACATACATTTAAAATTCATTTACTACATAATATTTTAGAATAGTACATTGTGCAACAAGGGGAAAATGTAAGCTATTTCTAGCGAGGATGAGGTGTTCTGCACGAGTCAGAGTCCAGGGCGCCGAAGGTGCCCGAGACAGATACGAGTGCTGTAAACCTCACCCGAGTCTGAAATAGCTTTTCTGCCCGTGTTACACGCCGTGATTTTTTCAACGAAGGCATGATAAGCCCTATTTTATACCTCGGTAAGCCCCATTGGGGAATAATAACCGGAAAAGTCACTTTTAATTAAATTAAAAAAATTTTCTTTTTTTAATTTTTGTTTCTCTCTTTTCAATTATCTTGTGCGATTTCTGTGTACGATTTGAAATGCATAATCATCTATCCAACTTTCTAACACCAAATGAGGGCTTTTCGTGCCCTCTTTGACAAAAACACGGTGTGTAACACGCGGAGAAAAGCTATGGTAGGTGCTCGACTCCGACTCGTGCTGAATACCTCACCCCAGCTAGAAATAGCTTATTTTCTCCCCTTGTTGCACAATGTACTATTTCATTCTTATGATAGTTCTGTTCTTATTTATACATCAACTAAAATAGATCAAACTAAAATCAAACGTTGTTAGAATATTATTATTCTATATGTACAGTACTTGCGTAGTTCCGGTATCATTTTTGTTGAGAATTCTTTATTGATTGTAGATAAATTGTTTAAAGATAGTAAACAAAAATTTTAAATATTAAAATTTATATAAAAAAGAAAAATGTTATTTTTTTCATAATAATTTTTATTGATTTTCCTGTATAAAATATATTTTTAATTTTCATTGGATTGAAATATAAATCATTTTTGGAATACTGTTTAGGGTACTTCTTTATGGTTTATGATCGAAACTTCTACATATATTAGTATATAGAATAACTTATGCATAATCATAGTGTAAAAAAAAACCAAAACTATACCCACAAGTGTTTTAAAGCATTTCCTTTCTACAAATGTTACGTGAGCGTAAAACGCATGTACTTATGCAGTGAAACTTACTTATAAAACAAGAGCCTATTTTAAGAAATAGGCATTATCAATATATTATATTATCACAAAATTTATATTAATTGTACTCCTTTACTTGAGATTTGATAGATCTAAAACAGGTTACGTATATATACATACATTGAAATTTTAATTGATTTTGATCATACTTATACATTTAATTATTAAATGCAAACCACCGTTAAAAGAGTTTAAAAATCAATGACTTAAATAACTATTTGTTAAAGCATGCTAAACGATTGTTTTAATAATTACATCTATATATACGTAATTTTGTGCAAATAGTGTTGAAGTACTTTACGTAATAATATTAGTGTAATTCAGCGTAACTTTGTAAGGAAAAATATAACAATCTGACAGACGATTCTTTAATTCTAGATACTAAACAATAAAAACATGTTAGTCTAATAAAATGGTAATTAAACCGTCATTTAAAACAAATAAACTTTGAAAACTTCTCAATGAGTTAATTTAACCATATTTACATAGGAGCTTATTTACATCAATTATTATGCAGTATTCCTGATGTTCAGTTTATTAACTAACATGTTCTAAGTACAAAAGCAAAACGTAGAGCAATATACTTCTATCGCTGCAGATTCGTTCTACATTTACTATTACAAGAAATCATCTTTTACAGTTTAATTTTGACTTTGTTTTTGAATTGGATAAAATTAAATATTTATGTATTTAATGATAAATACGTAGTAAATTCATCGATCCTTCGAAACCAAGTAAAATCATGTTTAATAGCTATGTTTTCTTACTAAAAAGAATCACAACAATCTGTAATCTGTAATATCAAAAAGTAATTATGACGGTACTGAATCGCATCTAATTAGTTCTCTAAATTATGCATAAAATATTAAAATTCCTCCTTGAAATCGTTATAAATGCACATTAACATTGCACTATTCTACACAGGTTTACAATTAAATTTCTCTCATTTTTAAACAATTAAAAAAAAAAAAAATTTCAATGGCACATATAAGTTGGAAAAACTCGCTTTATTTACAATACCGACCCAACTTGGATCAATCCATTATCTTCTCGTTCTAAATGCTGGTGTGCGGAGCAGATTCTATCATTTATTTACAAAAATTTTAAGCGCTTAAAGTCCTGAAACTACCGCGGCGTATTTACTTCTTCGGCAGTATTTTGCGAAACTCGTCTTTCCGATCGGGTGCTACCAAAGCAACTGGAGTCTTTCCATGCCGATTGACAGCACTGGCTCTTGCACCCAAAATTATCAGGAGACGACAAATTTCCATTTGCCGTTCGACTGAAATGTTCCGATTACTGGCAGCTAAGTGCAGTGGAGTGTTACCATCGAAGTTAGTAATGTTTACGGCTTCTCGACCTCTGCCCAACAGCAGAGACTATAGTAATAAATCAAACGGTATTAGCTTATCTAAATTATAGAACAATTGTTTATTTTGTATTAATAAGATAAGATAATAAGATTAAGTAATCTAAAGCAATTAATTTGTTGCTCATATAAAATCTTGCATAAAATTATCAAAAATTAATCACATCTCTGTTCATTGTATTTGTACAATACGTACAAAAAAAGGCAAAAAAACAAACGAGCCAGCAGAACGTTTTAATCAATAAGTTTTTAAGGCCTTGAATTTAAACGAAAATTCAATGCGAGCATTAACGAACTTGAGAATAAGGAATAAAAAGTATCATACATCAGAGTAAGAAGATTACCTTGATGAGTGCAGGATCACAGCTTCTAGAGCAGGCCATATGCAAGGCAGTGTCGCCGCACGTATACAAGAGCATCGACGGATCAGCTCCGCTTTCCATTAGCAATCGAGTCGAGGCTATCGTCGATCTCCTTTCCATGTTTATCTCCGTATTGTGGGTCAGCGCCGCCACGTGAAGAGCTGTTTTACCTTCGGATTTAAAAAGTCTGGTCAAAATTTATGCTATACGCAGTCGACACGTCGCGCGTTGAAGGCTTCGGCGAAAGGATACTGCTTCTCAGGAGAAAGCTACTTTCTGAGATGATTTTATTTCTATTTTTGTACTGCGCTTAAGGACGTTCACGCGATAATTCAATTTCTTTGAATTTACTTGAAATTTGTACTATATGTCAATTTAAGTATACTTTGTAAGTGGTAAAAATGTTAAACTTGAGCTTATTAACACGGAGTTCCTATGGTAAGCCTCTCTAGGAAGCATGCATATTTTTACAGATAGCAAAGTCAGTTATCTTCGAATTGTTGTGAAAAACTGCTTTATGATTCTATGAAATATGTAGAATAATATGATACCAATATTATACTAGCTTCCGCTACTAATTTTGAAGATTTGTTTCAAAATTGTTTACCCGATTCTTTAATCAATTACTACGTTAGTTCTTTCATTCGTATATTTTAGTACTGATAAGATCCAAGCAGGAAGAAGCGTGCAACCATGAACAATAATAAATACAATTTTCATTCAAAAAGATTATTTTATAACTAGCTATTCTATGCATTGCAAAGCGAATGTAAAAGCTTTAAAATATTTAGATATTTTTATTTTTCTTTACTCTGAGAAAATTTTGAATATTATTAAAGCTGTGACGTGTTTGATAATTAAGTAACTACTGCAACTTGGGAAGCTAATTGCGTCAATGAATGTTCAGGAAATCAAATAGATTTGAAATGATGATGCTGGAGTTTCTATTTATGTCAAAGAACTAACTGTAAAGCATTATGTAAACACTGTAAATTTAAAACTTTCTAAGTATCAAATAAGTATCACAGAATCCCATTACTTCATCTTGTAATTATAATCTTTTTTCATCATCCATTTAAGTATTAAATTTCCACACATTCACTTTATCGACTTAAAAAGACAACATTGAGGGTATCTGGACTTACCTTCATAATTACGCTTTGCCAGATCAAAGACCGCATTTCCTTGGGCGTTCTTGAGTGAAAGTAGCTCAGCAAGAACTTGGCCGTGAGTATCGCCTCTAGACACAACAGCGTGAATCAAGGTTTCACCCTAAAAATATAAAATTTGTCAAATTTAATCGTGAGTTTTTCTTTTAAATATTAAATTTGAATCTACCTATTTATGGTTAAATGGATTTCCCGATATTTTTTCAAAATAAGTTTCTAATTATGCAAGTTCTAATGTAAAGTCTAATTGATTCAAATATTTTAGAATTTTTATTACATGTTAAATCATATTTTTATTAATTATGTCACTTGTTAATAAAACGATAATTATTATCAATTGTTAATAAAACGATAATTACTATCAATTGGATTTTCCAGACATTCAGTATTTACGAGAATTGAACGATTAATAATTTTAGCTATACAATGTCTGCGATAAGAAATTATCAACAAAATTTTTAAATATTATCACATATTCCGTTACAAGAATTCAAATTTTTTAATAAAGAATGTGGAAATTTATGTTCACTTGGCACGGAAATAATTAGATAAAAGTGTGACGGAAAATTGAAGTTAATTTCGAGAAGATGCACTTGAAGCAGAATATATATGCTTTAATTTGCATTTTTACTCATTTATGATAGTTACAGATATTGTTAATAGCGAGAAAAATTTTTCTCTAAACAATTTTAGAAATAATAAAGTTAAGCGTACATTACAGTAATACGGCCAATGTAGAAATTGAAAAGAATACTATATAAGAAACAACATCTATTTTCACCCAACATAAATATAATTTATAAATCAAAGAACTTACCCCGTGGTAAAGTCTGCTGCCAATGTCGAACTTGTTCTTCAGCAGGGCTGCAGCCAGATACCCGGTTACGAAGGCCATTTGAGGATTTCTCATAGCAGTGAGATATAGAGCATCGTGGCCATTATTATTCAGCAGCGTTAAGACACCTTGGATAGTGCCGAGACGTTCTACCAACGGCGCTAAAAAGGATAACTTGGCTTTCAACTCGTCGGGGTTGCAGACAAGGCACATCAGAGATCTGTTGATAAATAAAGATTAAATTTATGCGATAAATTAAATTTATCTTTTAACATAAAAATGTGGATGAGAAATGGATATTTATTTTACAAAGTTCACTGCCAATGATATTTTTTTACACTTTTTTTGTTACAACGGGAATAATACTTATATAAGCTGATACGTGGTATTTGTTTGAAAAATTGACTTACAATTAGTAATTATTAGTTAAAAGAACTGGAATTTTTATCTCGTCTATTATTTTTTGCAATAAAATATTACTAATACAGTAGATACAAAATTACAAATTGTTATAAAAATTATCAAAAGACAAAGACTGAACTAGAATTTTCCTTATAATGGAAGTAGCGTTGTAATATTATGTTTTGTGTACTTCTTATACGTATAATCTTTATTAATTTTTCAGATATAATTTGTGAGAATCAGTGAATACACACCTTGCTATGGTGCTTTTTTTTAAGTCTGAAGCTTTTATAAATCTTATACAGATATAAGTAAACAACTTACGTATAACCATCAGCATCTTGTCTGGCCAATTCTTCATTGGACGTTTTTAAAAGAGTGTTCATTGATCTTTGAAGTTTTTGTGGACCCACAGCAGCTTTCAACCGTTCCGATGCACTTGTGGAAGGCAAACTTAAGTACGGGAAAGGTGCAATTTTACGTTGACAATTGACAATTTTCCTTCTTCTTAAACTTGCAGGTGAGGTCTGTTTATCCGCACTGTAAAATAAATTTATTCAAAATATTAAGATTCATCATCGCCTAATTTTGTTTTACAAATAATTTTGTGACTTATGCAATATAACATATCAATGAAAAAAAAAAAAAAAAAAAAAAAAAAAAAAATTACTGACCTGATGTTGCTAGTCGTTTGCGTATTGTAGTTTGTGACTGATTCTGTTAATGGAAAGTTGTATTGCCTATCGGCGCTCGATGTCCCTGCAACTGCTTGTGATTCAGTGTAATTGCACCAAGAAGGGCTTTCATCCAAATTTAGTGTTATAGGGGGGTAACGATGACTTTCTGTATTTATATCCATACACTGCTGATAATACTGTAAATTAACAAAAATAATAATTATCATTATTGCTTCTTCTATAAGATATAAAAAAAAAATTTCGGGTGATAAAATAAATATTTCGACTTACGGATTGGTGTTGTTCTTGTGGTTGCTGCAACGGAACATCCATCGAAGCTACTGACAAGTTATTTAAATAATCAACATTACAAGACTCCTTAATTTCGCTATCGTTATAAGTTGAAGTCGCCGTGTGTGGGCTGGACCGAGGTTCCACTTTTCTGTGTGTTTGTTCAGTACCGACAAATCTTAATAGTGTATTTGTTAAATCGTCCGTCATATCACCACCTTCTGGAGATGCCATCAAATTGAAATGTGGGCGATACGTAGCTTTGATAGCTTCATTGTTTGTAGAATCACACTCACTTCCCGACACATAAGATTTCATGGGTTCAAATCCAATCGCTGATTGTTGATCACCATTCAGGTCGTATCTAGATCCGTGCAATTGATGTCTTCCCGATTCCGATTTATTTCCAGACGCTTGATCAACAATTGACTCGCAATGATAAGCTGACAACTGATTACCTGCCTGAACGGAGTAGTTGTGAGAGATATTTGGGGATGAAGCATTACGACAGGTAGGCACTACCTGAATATCACTAGCCATGTGCCGTTGATATTGATAAGCCTGGGATTTCTGTTCGTTATCGTTCATTTCTCCGCGGATCAGCTCTTCGACGAGCTGTAGATCGTCCGATGATTGCGTCAAATTGGAGCGAGAAATTGGCAGTGTTGAGGCCAGGTGTTGGCCTAACTGTTCTTCGGTGTTCTGATCTAACGGATTCTGGTAGTTTGATGGGCTAGGTGTCTCGCAGTAAGACTGATTGGAGGATAAAGAAGACGACGGTCTTGGAAGATTGCGAAAGTTCTGCACTGGTAGCTGAAATACGTTCATTTATTAAAAGATGAGTACATTTTTTTGCCCATGAATAAAAGAAAAACTTTTATATTAATTGTTTGACGCACAGATCTATTATATAAATTAAAAAATAATTTACAGGCGCCTTTGATATCAAAATGGTATTTAAACCTTATGTTTTGATATTGCACTTATTAATTTACTCCCCGAACTCATCACAAATAATTAAATAACATAGTCCGCACATTAAAAAGAAATAAATTATCGAATTAGTTTTAACATACCGATATAAGAAACATTGTCACGTGCAAAGAGCGACAATTAAAGTGAGACTGAAACGTCTGGATTCATCTACAAGTCAGCGGATACTGTCCTCCCGCAATGAGTTCAATACTCCCTGGCGTAAGCGAGTGTCCAAAAGAAATGAAATTAAAAAAAGCGAACGATAAAGCCGACCGCTCCGTCTATTCTGACGTCGCACCGGAAGCGGCAGCGAAGTAGGTACGAGATACGGAATCAGCTCGGTCTCCGTATATTTCTGGAAAGCACGCGGAGTAATCTCGACTTTCTTCCGAGGAGCTTGTGATAAGGAGGAACACGGACGAATGAAGTCGCATAGGAATCCCATTGTGGTTTTGCTTGCGTTTCCCGGAAATTGGCGAACCCAATGACGCGCCGCGCATATGAGAACCGCATAAATTAATTCCGCAAAAAAAAAAAAAAGAAAAAAGAAAAAAGAATTAAAGTAGCGAGAAGTGCGATGAAATTAGCTGCGGAAAGGCTTGAATCACCTGCAAGATAAACATCTTCGTGCGCACGCATTTACGCATTAGCGGTTTAACGAATTTCGACGCGGTTTCTTTAGAACAATGCCTCAATTATTTGACACCGTTAAAACTCACTCTATTCTCTAAGAGGGTTTTATCTAAAGTCTTGATTTTAACCATATTTTTAATAGTATTTTTA
>JAWWEM010050978.1:0-10347 GCA_035582935.1 Ormyrus thymus
TGATATTCTTGAAGTACAGTTTTTTAAATGAGCTAAAATAACTTAATAATTAATCTGTAAGCAAAAGTAAATTTTGAATTTTTAGTAAGTTGTAAATTAAGGCTTCTCTTTATTTAGCAACATTAATATAACAAAAACTGTTTTAAACGTTTTCAAAACTTCGCTGGCATTGCTTATTCGAGAGTGTTCGAATTTATTTTTGTTTATTATTAAAAATAATTTCGAACTTGCTTTATTACTTAATCAGCTATTTAGTTTAAAAATCTGTAAGTAAATGTAAGCTTGATTGATTATGATGCTTGTATTCAAAATTTGATTTTTAATTGTACAAGAATTTTAGTCAATAACTTAAAATATGTAATTGATCAATATTTTGACGAAGCGCTGCGAAACAGCAGAAAACGAGAGCGCTCGGTGCACGCGTACGCGCTGAAGCCGCGGCGGGAGAGGGCGACCGCGGCGAGCGAGCGCTCCCCACTTGGCGCGGCTCTCCGCCAGCCTTCTCCTATCGCTGCGCGCTCATTCGTCGAATCGTCCAATTTTCGATTGCCCATATCTCCGGATCTAGGCATCGTATCGAAAAATTAAGGATGGACGTATATCTTAGATTTTCTTCCTCTATCCATTGGTACCGAACTTTTCAAGTGATTTAATAACACCCTGTATAAAGTACAGGTAGCACGTGCCCCAGATCTGGGTCTCAACTTAGCAACTCTTCAGCAGATACCTTCCTGGGAGTTTCTTTAACTATAATCCAACCCAGAAAACCATTTGAATTTATAAGGCGTAAGCCGGAATTCTCCAGTCGTGGAAAGAAAAAAGTACATATAGCATGTGCCGCGGATCTGGGACCCAACTTAGCAGCTCTTCAGCAGATGCTTCCCTGGGGGTTTCTTTGAGTATAATCCACTTCATGAAACCATTTGAATTCATAAGGCGTAAGCCGGAAGTCTCCACTCGTGGAAAGAAAAAAGTACATATAGCATGTGCCGCGGATCCGGGTGCCAACTTAGCAGCTCTTCAGCAGATGCCTTCCTGGGGGTTTCTTTGAGTATAATCCACTCAAGAAAACCATTTGGAATTAGTAGGCGGCGGTCAGAAGCGTCTACTTTAGGAAAGTAAAAAGTACATATAGCATGTGCCGCATATCCGGGTTCCAACTTAGCAGCTCTTCAGTAGATGCCTTCCTAGGAGTTTCTTTGACTATAATCCACCCCAGAAAACCATTCGAAATCATAAGGCGTGTGCCAGAAGTGACTACTCTTGGAAAGTAAAAAGTACAGGTATCATGGCCTTGAATCTGGGTCTCACGTGAAAAAAACATCACTATTGCATTCCTTGACCCTCAAAACCCTTTACAAGTCACTTTTTGTAATGATAACCCTACAGGATATCAAAAAATGTTGGTGTACTCTTAGGATCAGTCACTGTGTATGCCGGTGGCATCTTACCCCGGCCTTTTTTGTGGCATGCTCTATTTTTAACAATATTATTTCCAATAAAAAACTGAAGAATTATTTGAAAGACCAAAGTCTGTGTGACTTTTTCATAAACATAATAGCCAACCTTTGTTCAACATTTTTAGCTAGATCCAATGAAAATTGTCCCGTAAGGAACATTTGAAATATTGAAAAAGTTTATTTTGAGAAAAACAACTTTAAAATTTCTCACAGTAGTATATTACGGCCCTAGAGAAAGAAATAATTGGCAAGCTCATAGCTCGTGTAAATTTTTACGAGCTGTGGGTTTGTCATTTCATTTCCTGAGGGTTGTGTACTATTTTTTTGCTTAGCGAGGCCGAAAATACAACGTTCTTGATCCGGCGCCGGGCGAGAAAGTAGTACTTTCGACCCGTTAAGCAAAAAAAATAATTTCGTAGCTTTATTAGTTGAGGAGTTCTAAATTTTTCAGCACCATACAACACTTCTTCCTACTTTTTTAATGTAATTTCTGATGACTGCTGGTTTTCTTTTTTTTTTAATTTGGTGTACTTAACAAGACTAAGAGATTCTTTTCCAGCTAATTTCTGCTAGGACTACTTCCATGGCACGTGAATATTAAAACAATGTATCTCATTCTTCATATTCTTCTTGATTTCTTTTCTCTCATTCAGTACAATATTATGAGTAAAATTTGTGTGCTCGTTGATGCCATGTGCTACTATTAAAAGATAAACAGGCATATAAAATTTCATTAATTACGTTACTTGATAAATGTACAAGCGACTCACTCACTCACTCACTGTATTCAATATTTTTATGCAGGTTCTTCTTTGCTGAATAGTTAACTAACAAAACAAAATTTAATGCCTATTCTTAGTTGAATCAACAGGTTATTCTGGATAACTAAATACAGTTTCAAGATTTTCTTCATTAGAGCATAACTTTTAGTTGCAAGCTTCTGTAGAATATTCTATTTTGTTGAATGGTGGTTTCTATTTATTGATTTCGTTTTGAACAAATAAATAGATAATGTGCCACCCAACGAACGGAGTAAACAGTAGCAGCCAACGGGCATAGAGTGTTACATTATAGAACATGTACCATAACATTAGGCTGCATTCTCATTGTCGAATTTTGACTGTCCTAACGTCACATACTATGTATTTCGTAATACATTTCGTATTATGAATCAGAAAATTAAAACAATAAAGCGTTATACATTTTTATGAAATTTCATTATAAAAAATTCGTTTTTTTGTTTTATTATTTAAAAATTCACCATTGACATTTTTTTTATTTTTACTTTAATGAATGCTTTTACACGTTCTTTGATACTTCTAGGACACATTTCTGAAATAATAAAAATGAATGTTTTTGGTGATTTTTGACTGAACTCTACCCTTAATGGGTTGTTACGTTTCAAAATTTCGTAATTTCTCAAGTTAAAGACTTAAATGCAATATTCAATATATATTCAAAATCAATTAATATTCAGAATCAATTAATGTTCAATCAATTCAGGAACGAACAGATAATGTTAGAAACAAAAACTAGAATAAACAATGAATATGAATCGAGGAGAGCCAGCCTCGATCAAACGATCGCCCGTTTTTCCGCATTTTTCTGGTCAGAGAGGGACAGAAGTCTCAAGGTCAGAAAAGTCTCCAGTTGCACCCCCCACGTGCAAGAATGCAGGGGGAAATGAGTGCTGAGGAAGCAATACTCGGCGCTTACTTCGTTGCTACGCTCCGCCTTCGACAGTGAGAGCGAGAAGGAAAGAAAGTCGGAGAAAGCGGAGAGACAGTCAAATCGGCAGCGCACGACGCTCACTCTCTGGTTTGCGGAGACTGAGTACGGACGGGCCGGTCGTCGTCTTCCCCAGTTCCAATCCTCTTTACTTTTGGTTTTGAATTTTCTATTAAGTTTAAAGGTGTTTTAAAAGTCTTTATTTCTAAAGACTGAAAATAGTATCGTGGTTCGCGAGTTACGTGAGTTACCACTACGCGAAGGGTACCCTGCAATTAAGGGCCATCAAGACGAGGACAACCCGACCTCGTCGTCTCAACCCCTTGGAAGCGTCTCAGTTCGAGATCGACGGTCATCCGCTTGCTGCCAATAGCGCTAGAATTAAAAGTTAAATTGCAGATTATATTTAGTGCAACCGTAGTAGCATATAATATACAGATTCATATTTAAATCCGTGCGTTTTGTAGCGGGAAAGTCGGGTACAAATAAGTTCCCCCGAATGGAGGCAGTGCGGTTGCCCCCACGCGCGCTTAACTTTGTGTTATACCCTTCTGTATGTGCCCTCCGCGCGCGTCGGGCGAGCACGTGGTTTACAGGACGCATCTTCTGTGCGTCACTTTCCTTCGCCCTGCCCCGCGCGCGCTGCACACTGCTTGGCGCGATATACTCGGCGTCGCCTCTCCGCCCGCGTTATAGCATTCAACGGCGCGCTATACTCGGCGTCGCCTCTCCGCGTGCGCTACGCCGAGCCGTGGTATTGCTTGACGCGTAGATTTAAGTTAGAATAAGTTGCGCGAGTGCTACTGCACTCAACCCCACCTGTAAACATATCAAGGGGGGGAAGGGGTTTATAGAATATACATATATTGTGTTCTATCCCATAAACGTATTTTTATTTTTGCCCCTTTTCCAATAAACGAACTTCCCCGGCAATGGTTGAACCAGCCACCAAGAATCAGCTGCAAAAGGGCGAGCCCGTACGGGGCACGCAGTGCGGCGCGGAGTACGTGTTCTCCGCACACTCAATAAATACAATAACGTGCCCTCTAAGGCGGCACGTAACATGGGTACTTTATTCCAGGTCATTTTCGCTTGTAATTAGTTTCCAAACTATTAACCCATTAAGTCCTGGAACGGCAAAATTTCTATCTTGCGTTTGACCTCAGAACACTTAATGAAAAACTAAGTAAATCTTTTGGAAAATACCCTACCCTAATATTTTTGGATAAGCTCTACACGATGAAATTGTTTAAAAAACTTAAAAATTTGATTTTCAATTGTTAATTAACAAATTAAAAAAAATGCGATTTTTTGGCAATTTTTTTTCAACCGAAAAATTGTGTGGGTAGGAATTTTTTTTACTGTCGGAAATATGCACAAAATTGCACAAAACTTCTCTTCTTTTTAATGCCGTTCAGTTTTTCATCGTGCGATATTTTTTAACAAAATGGCGGCCAAAAAACGGAAACAAAAAATTCGAATTTTAGTTTACCACTATTTTTTACGTTTTTTCATTGGGATCGTGAAAATTATTCAATTATTTTAGTAAAAATGTACTATGTTAGTTTATTTTTACCAAAAATTACAATAAAAAAGGTCAAATATAAGAAAAAATGATTTTAAGGTCATGAAAAGTCGTTTTTACTCGATTTTTCGTCATTATTTCAACAGAAACCAATAAAATAAGCTAAATATGGTTTATTTTGTAAATACTATGTAATGTGACGGTATCTTTAAAATGAAATTAATAATATTATTGTGGTAATATATTATTGTATAAGTTTTCCACCAAATTATACCACTGAAGTTGAAATATTATTGAAGTATTCATTTACAAATATCACACTAGTTTGACAGTACAATTCTTCTGTTTATTTGTAATTGTAAAAAATAAATATTATATGTAATAAAATTATAAGAGGGAAATTACAAGGCAGTGTGATTCAAGTAATACTTACATTTATTTTGGTTTTTGTACAATCCATAACTATACTTTCATATTTTCATCAGTATTTTCATGGTACATGTAGATTTTTCACTTATAATGAAATAGCCTTTGGTTTTCTATAATAATAATTTTTTCAATAGTAATTCTGACAATAATTTGTAAATGCCTTCTAAACGTCGTAGATTGATTTCTGATTCGGAGTCAGATGATGAAGACAATGAAAATTTTTTCTTACCAGATCCTAATCATTCTGGCGATGAAGATCATGGTGGAGATTCTGATTCGAAGTTTTTTGATGAGATAACTCCAGAAAAAACTTATTCTCAAGCTTCTCAAAAGTATAGAGAAAACCAATCTGTACTGGAAGAAAAGTACGTTTTTGAATGGGTAGAAGGAGAAAAGTGAATGATGTTGAAAATATTTGCCGAATGTCTGATCATGTAAAACAAAACTTTCGAAAAATGAGCAAGATTCAGTTATTTGAAAAATTTCTTTCTGGTGATATGAAGAATTATATAATTCAGGCTACAAATCTAAATGGTTATGACATAACGATCGTCGAATTGAATGCTTTCATTGGTATTCTTATTGCATCTGCCTTCAATTCTAGGAAGTCTTATAAAAATTATTGCTTAACTGACCCCTTTTTATCTTTTGAACCAATAAAAAAGGCTATATCTCGTGATAAGTTTCAAAAGATAAAGTCTAAAATCAAATATTCCAAGTCACAAGATGAAGATGCCAACGATAGAACTTGGCGAGTATGCAAACTTATAAATTTGTTCCGGAAGAACATACAGCAGTTTGGATTTTTCCAAGCTGCCATGGCTGTGGATGAAATAATGGCAAAATCTTTTGGAAAGACTATTTTGAAACAATTTATGAAAGGAAAACCAATTAGGTTTGGTCTCAAATTTTGGGGACTCTGCACACCCGATGGCTATTTATTAGATTTGGATTTGTACTGCGGAAAATATTCGGCTGTAGGAGAAAATAAGTTATCCAAATGCTCTTTAGGATCTCGTGTAGTACTCAGTTTATTACAGAAATTTTTTTCTAGTGTAGGTGTTAAAAAAATATTTTTTTACCATCTCTACATGGACAATCTTTTTACAAGTTTTGATCTTTTTTTACATTTGCAAGAGTTAGGGTTGCGTTGTACTGGTACTATTAGAGAAAATCGAGTGAAGGATAAAATGTTATCCCTAAGAATTCCCCTCGAGGAACATTCGCAGTGAAACGTGAAAAAAATAATGGAATAAATTACATTACTTTAGTTGACTCAAAACAAGTGTCGCCCTTGTTCGTAGCTAAGAGAAGAAGTAAGGAACAAAAAGAAAAAGTGAATGTAAATGTTTCAAATGCTTTCAAAATTTACAATAAATTTATGGGTGGAGTTGATGTGCATGATGGTCGCTGTAATTATGCTATGCCTTGTTTGTTGATCAAAGAAATGGACATGGATCGTTTTTATTAGGCTAATTCAATCTGCTATTGCAAATACGGTGGTTATCTCAAACTATGTTCATAAAGGTGAAAAAAGTTCACTGAACTGGACTTTATGATGGAAATAGCTAGACATTATCTTCGGCAACCAGAAGCATCTCAAGGCACAGGACATCAGATGATAAGGGATGAAAAGATGAAAAACTGTCTTTCTGTTCTAAAAGAACTTACTAGTTATGTAATACATGCAACAAGTACATTTGCAACACTTGTAAATCAACAAATGACCACTAATGATGTAACCTATTTTTGTACATCATTCAACCATAAAATAAGTTGCAAAATATCTCTAAAAAATTTAAGAAAATAAACAAAAAAACAAAAAAATAAAAAAAAATAAAATAAAAAAAAAGATAAGACACTTGAATTTATCGACTTCCACGCGGAAAGTGTCGGGCAACGTTGTTTGAGAATGAAAATGACGGCTGAGAGATGAAATTTGAAAAGTTGTTTGATTTTTACGTGACTGATTTTATTTAGAATGCATCGCGATCCATAAGAATGTAATAAGAAGAACGCTTATCTATAATAATTTTGCATTGAATAAATGATTATGTACAGTTTTTTTTTTAACATTTACATTTAAATAGTTTTATAGAAACATTCTATTTCAATTGCGTGCTATTATGTTTCAAAGATATCTTAACATCACATAGTATTTAAACAATAAACCATATTTAGATTATTTTATTGGTTCCTGTTGAAATAATGACGAAAAATCGCGTAAAAACGACTTTTCATGACCTTACAATCATTTTTTCTTATATTTAACCTTTTTTATTGTAATTTTTGGTAAAAATAAACGAACATAGTACATTTTTACTAAAATAATTGAATAATTTTCACGATCCCAATAAAAAAACGTAAAAAATAGTGGTAAACTGAAAATTCGAATTTTTTTCCCGTTTTTGGCCGCCATTTTGTTAAAAAATTGCACGATGAAAAACTCAACGGCATTAAAAAGAAGAGAAGTTTTGTGCATATTTCCGACAGTAAAAAGGAAATTCCTACGAACTCAATTTTTGGGTTAAAAAAAAAATTGCCAAAAAAATCGCATTTTTTTTAATTTGTTAATTAACAATTGAAAATCAAATTTGTAAGTTTTTTAAACAATTGCATCATGTAGGGCGTACCCAAAAATAATAGGGTAGGGTATTTTTCAAAAGATTTACCTACTTTTTCACTAAGTTTTCTGAGCTCAAACGCAAGATAGAAATTTTTGCCGTTTCAGGACTTAATGGGTTAATGAATAAAACTACAATTAAAGAGTCGCATTTATTTATACGCTCATGCATATTTGTAAGCATATGGACATGTACCTTTATACATACATGCACGTACATACTCGTACACGCACATAGATTCATGAATCAACACAGCCAGACATGCATTTACACTATTACGCACTGCATACAAGCACATACATACTCGTATACACATAAATTCATTAATCAAAGTATACAAGCATTCACACTATCGCACACTCGCATACATGCACATACATTCTCGTACACGCACATGGATTTATGAATAAACGCAGACATACAATCATTCACACTATCACACTCGCATACATGCACATGCATACTAGTACACGCACATGGATTTATGAATCAACGCAGTTATGCAAGCATTCACACTATCATGCACTCGCACACACTTTTTACGCATATTTATAAGTAAGTAATTAAAACGTCAAATGGGGTGTTAGCGCAAAACTCAGGAGGGGGGAGCCGCAAAGGGGGTGGGGGAGCCTCAAAAGGGGGGGGGAGGGAGAGCCGCAAAAGGGGGGAGCTGAATTTACGGTGGCGGCGGCAAAATCTTTTTATAATATAGAGAGATAGATTTTTGGCCCTATAAAATGATGTTATTCAAAAAATGATTGGAGTCAAATTCGAATTTAAGCGGCTATTAAAAAAATTGAAATTCGCGACATTTCTTTTGTTCATACCTGCAACTTCGAAAAAATTCTGAAATCATTTATGTGTTAAAATTAATGTGTGTGAACTTTTTCAGATTTTTTCAGTTGGTTGAAGGGGGTTAAGAAAATTAAAAACCACTTTTTCGATGACTTTTATGAGTTTACAAGACTACTAAATATCCGGATAGTGTTTTTTTATATTTTTTCCTACAAAAATAAATTTCCTGAAATCCATTCAAATATTTATAAGGGTATTTGTTTGCTAGACCAATTAAAAAACGCGATTTTTTGGTATATTCTTTGAATTCATGAAACCACCGCTGTTACATTGAAAAATTTTGAGTGTATTTTTTAATTTAAAAAATTTGAATTTTCAATTTTTCTAAACTCAAATAATTTAAAAAAGTATATTTATTTTCCGTTATTTTCAAAAATATCAATATGCTTTACAGCAATTTATTATACAAGGTGCTCAAAAAGTATGGATACACCTGAATCTTTTGCAGGTTGAAGGCTCTTACAAGGTCAACTTTTTTTTAAATAGCTACCCCTATTTTTCATTCTGGAAATGGAAAGATAGGAAAATTTTAATTCAGATATGAATTTGACTTTGCGTGAAAGTAACTTCGGGGGGTTAAAATTTTTCATCAAAATTAAAAGTTGACCTTGAAATGACATGCAAAAATGACCTTGAGGTAGAAGATAAGGCCATCAATTGATTCCTTGGGCCAAATCCTATAATTATTGTCTGAACCATTTTTTTGGAGAATGTAACCCTGGAAAGTTATTTAGGGATATCCATACTTCTCGAACAGCTAGTATAATACGAAATTTCTTTGCATTTATACATAGTAATTAATTATTTCTGTTTAGTAAGCAAGTTATTAATTATTAATTTATTATTGTTTAATATTCACTTATACCTCAAAAGATGTTGCGTTCAATTTCAGCTTGGTATATAGTTGAGTAGTTCGTTCGGTCCTCCAGTTCGCTCGTTCGCACTTGCGAATTCATCATTTGAAAATTGGGAAATTTTTACTTGCCAGTCTCCTTTCACCTTACACTGTTAGCTCTCTTCAAAACAAATATAGAGATTTCAAAAAGGCTCGGAAAAACTTACAACTCCTCGTATACAAGAGACAAGGATTAGAGTAAGTAAATGTTGTCTAAATATTAAAATTAATATTGTATGAATTAATAATATTCTTCGAATATTAAATATTAAATACATTACTGTCACATTATTTCGTGTTTTTGTACGTTTTGATTTTATTTAACAAAGAAAAAATAGTATAATATAGACTAAAAAAGGACTGTTTTAGTTATGCTACATGAAGTAGTTGCTTAGAAAAATTATTTTAAAAGTATAACTGTGAGTTCCTTAAAGTTACCTTACAATAATTTGTAACATTAAGGGGGTTATATACCCATTTTTTTACTCACTTTTATGACCTGTAAAAAAGAAATTTTAATTAGTCATAGACTTTACTATTAATATAACAAAAATAAAGCTCATTCTTAATCAAATCAGCCCAGACAGAAATCTGTAGGCCCATTTGATTCAGAGATATTGCAATCTCAAATTTTTTGCTTTGGCGTCAAATCCAGTTTGAACTATTGGATAGATGAACATGAAACAGGGCTTAAAATCTTTGTTTTTTATTTCATTTAGGGCCAACGCTATTTGCTAGTGTAATTTTTTTGATCTAGTATTTTTAAATTAAGAAAAACTGACAAAAATTGACAAATTTTTATTAAAATTTTAAGATTTTTTTAGTTTTTCT
>JAWWEM010050979.1:0-10346 GCA_035582935.1 Ormyrus thymus
ATTCTGAATAAAAACATATTAAGGACGACTGTGATACATGTCACTATCCTAAAGTAAAAGGAATAAAACACGAACATTAAATAAAAGAAGAGAAGGCAATCACTACCGAAGAAAATAAAATTAAATATACACCTATAGAAGAAGTCTTAACAACAATAGATGAAATAGCAATAGAAAATACAAACAAAATTTTAGAAAATAAATGCCCTAAACCTCCAGGAAAACAAAATAACGAAATCAGAATGTCATATGGAGATATAAATTATCTTGAAAATAATAAAGCACTTTTATACTTTGATCAAGGATATTGAGGCAAGCCAATTTTTACAAATTCAATGCAGCCATTATCAAGACAACCGAAATACAATGACTTAATAGTACTAGATGATACAGTTTTCACTTCTTCGTGCAAATGTGATTCGGCCTTAAAACATAGAGAAATGTTCCCTCACTATCGTGTGACATGTGCAGTCGGTCTAACATGTCCAGCAAGATTAAACAGCTTCGAAAAAGAAATTTGCAGAAAAAGCAGGAATGCATCAACCAAGATGTACACGAAAGCTAGTATTATGTTGATTAGGTATTGGAAGCGAACAAATAGTATACATATTGTGTACGCAAAAGGCTTAACCTAGTAACGTTGTTACTAAGAATTAAGACGAGATGCGTAATTGCATATATGTTTAGTGATATCTGTGATGTTTTATTTAGTAATAAGTATTTAGCATGTGAGTTTATTTAGTTTTATATCGAGCCAGACCAACGAACAGGAAAAAACTTTCCTCTGCTGGGTTACTATTGTAACGTGATATTGTATGTGCAATTATAATTATTTAATTATTGTATATTTATCATCTGGTTTAATAAATAATAAATAATAAAAAATAAACGAAGACATCGTAAATTACGAATTACAATTTAAAAAAGCTAGTTCAATAAAAGAATACGGATTTATCGATTTAAAAATTAATATGGATGAAATGCCTACAACTGATTTTCAAGACAAAAATAAAGCAAAAAGTCTAATAAGTACGTTTAATATTACAAATTTTTAGAAGAGACGAGTAAAGCAAATGGTCTAATAAAAAATTTAATAAATTTAAGAATATTACAATTAGATACAGAAGATTATACAGGGTGTTAATAAATGACTTATAAAGCTCGGTACCAATAGATAGACGAGGAAAATCTAAGATATACGTCCATAATTAATTTTTCGATACGGTGCCTAGATCCGGAGGTATGGGCAATTGAAAATTGGACGATTCGACGAATGAGCGCGCGATGATAGAAGGCTGTCGGAGAGCCGCGCCAAGTGGGGAGCGTTCGCTCGCCGCGGTCGCTCTCTCCCGCCGCGGCTTCAGCGCGTACGCGTGCACCAAGCGCTCTCGTGTTCTACTGTTTCGCAGCGCTTCGTCAAAATATTAATCAATTAAGAATTTTAAGTTATTGACTAAAATTCTTGTACAACTAAAAATCAAATTTTGAATACAAGAATCATAATCAATCAAGCTTACATTTAGTTCGATAATCTTTAAGTACAGTAAAGCAAAAATTCTGATTTTTTAGTACGTTGTAAATAAAGGCTTCTCTTTATTTAGTAACATTAATATCACATAAAATGTTTTAAAGGTTTTTAAAACTTCGCTGGCATTGTTTCGCTGGCAAATTAATTTTTTTTATTATTAAAAATAATTTCGAACTTGCTGTCTTACTTAATTAGCTATTTAGTTTAAAAATGTGTAACTAAATGTAAGATTGATTGATTATGATTCTTGTATTCAAAATTTGATTTTTAGTTGTATAAGAATTTTAGTCAATAACTTAAGAGTGCTCCTCAGAAAGAGCCCAAGTCAGAATTGATAGTGGCTCCTCCTACAACATTGTAAAACTTATTTATTTATTTAAAATTATTTTCTGACTTCAAAACTCAAAAAACGAAGTTTTCCCATGTGCCCAAAAAGTTCAAGAATATTATGAAAAAGATTTTGTAAAGAAAACAAAAAAAAATGAAAATATAGTTTGTAGGACAAATTTAGACATTATAACCTGTATGGTTTTACACTTAGTTTTGTCCTACAAATTACATTTTCATTTTAGTCTGAAAGGTGTTCCCAAGCCAGCTGCTTAAAGGTACTGAGAG
The DNA here is from genome assembly GCA_035582935.1 of Ormyrus thymus. Classification (NCBI taxonomy): domain Eukaryota; kingdom Metazoa; phylum Arthropoda; class Insecta; order Hymenoptera; family Ormyridae; genus Ormyrus; species Ormyrus thymus. The sequence goes on from JAWWEM010050979.1 coordinate 2,144, forward strand.
ATGCCGCGTCCCTATATCACACAGGTCAACTGGTTTGAATCAGAATCCCACCTCAGGAGTGCAGGCGAGAATGTCCTATATATGTTTATTCCTATTCAGGTCACTTTGAAAAGAAATACCCGTAAAATGTCTATTTAGCTCTTCCGATGTGATGCCATTTAAGTCTTCCCCCTTAGAAGGAAGCAGCTTACGGCTACACAATTCATTCCCGATGTTGTTGTTTTCTAAGGCTGTTGTAAGCCTTTCGCGATAATAGCTTTTCCGCGATTCGGATGTTTTTAATTCTGCCAAATCACGCAGCCCGATGAACTCTCCATGTAAGGCTTCGCTGCCTGTACGTGTATATCGTTTGTATATCGCGTCCCTTTTTCTGCACAGGGCCTTGATCTCGGAGTCAACCCACGGGAGGCGCTTTTTTGTGTTCTTAGCTAATCTTCCAGAAGACAATTGCTCGACAACCTCCATTTGATTAGACCTTAGATCCCCAACCGCTGAATTGAAGTTAAACTCGTCGATGTAGTGTGCCATTGAGTTCCAACAACATTGGCTTAGTAGGTTATTCAACTCATCGCAGTGGATATTTTTAAAATCTCGATAGCTGCCCCGATGAGTGATTGGAACGTCCTTAAGTATAAGGAGCGAGATACTTATATTATGGCTACTGCTGAAGGGAAGTTCAATGTTCTGTGGGTTAATGTGTGTATCGTTAGTGTCTGTTAGTATTATGTAAATGTAGGTGCAGGAGGTGGGAGTGATATGCGTGGGACCATGGTGGACTAGCTGGAGGGACAACTCATCTATAAGCTTGCGAAGCGACCTAGATTCATTGTTGTCTTTCAGCAGATCAGCATTAAAGTTTCCCATTATGATCTTATGACTATAATCGAAACAGTGAAAGCGAAGATCATTCAGAAACGACGGATTTTTACGATAAGAGATTTGAGGGGGCGGTACACTACTACAGCCAGGATAGGCGGTGTTTTAACTATGGAGAATGCACACATAAGGTACTCAGGGACCCTAGGTTTTCCCAGACCCCCCGTGTCCGACTGCACAACTATTTCGACTCGGTATCCCTTCCTGACGTAGAGTGCAACGCCTCCACCCTCGCGATTCCTATCCTGTCTGATTACCCGGTAGCCTTCAACGTCAATTGCCACATCCGTTACCGTCAAGCTATGTTTCCGCCACTCCAAATAAGTGATAGGAATCATCATCATGAAGGTATTGCTGAATTTGTTCAATGTGCCCGGCTAGAGAAGTTACGTTAATGAAGCCCGTTCTAAGGAGTCCCGCGCGATCAGTACCACGGATCCCCTGACCTAGTCATTATTTTGTGTTGTGTTGTTTTGTGAATGTATCGTCTATGTTCGTGACGGTGTAGTTTGCAATAATTGCATCGATGTCATCTTCGTTCTCTATCATGTGTGACCGTGCGCCATCACGAAGCCTAGCCATGCAGCGGCCCTTGCGTTGCCATACATATTTAAATCCTCTTTTCTTGGCGACATTTTTTAAAGGAATAAATCGAATATCGGACTCAGAGAAGAATTCATTAATATAAATGGGCCTGTTGATGAATTCGTGGCGTGCTTCATGGCCAAAATCCACTAGATTAACGTCGAGGGTGTTAAACCCAGTTTTCTATTTTTTCGCCATCATGATATTTTCGAGTGTATGTGGATCTTTAAGAATGACCAGCATAGTGCCTGGCTTGGTGTTAGGACCATTACTAGTTGTCGTGTGACTTGTATTAGTGTATGTGTGCTGTTTCAAATTGTTTTGCTCTGGCAACGTCGCTTTTACTGATGTTGGGGTCGACTGCATTTAGTATGGAGATCGCCACTATCTCCAGAGCTACTGAGGATTTAGTATAGTCGACGATTCCCGACACAAGTACCGTGCGACGCTGTTAAGGACGTTGGTGCCGAATATATATGTCATGCCCGTGCGGGGCGAAGAAAGAGAGTCCCCTCTCCCGCGCGAGTAGCTTCCCTCTCCCCGCGCACCACCTCTGCAGCCGACGAACTCGAAGTTTTGTTTACATTTCTGTTTGTTTCTGTGAAACAGTATGGTAAACGATCAAGATCCGGATGCAATTTTTGTTCTTTGATTGTTTTCTACTGAACAGTAGGTTTTTTTGAACATTCAATCGACTCATTGCTTTGAATTACAAGAAAATGTCTCGTTTGTAACACCTCGATATAGGGATTGCATGTTAAATTTCGAAACTTTGAATGTTTGTATTTCAAAAACGGTATCGCTGAGACCTCATTGATTTTTGGCACCAACGTCCTTAATTCGCAGGGTCGAAGTGCTCTTCTTTCTTCTTATTTTTTCGCTCGCTAATATTTGTGTGTGTGTGTGTGTGTGTGTGTGTGTGTGAACGTCTTGTGTGATTGTGTTCGCTCGCTTGTGCTAGCAACGGTGTGGAGAGTAATTGTTTGTGTGCTAGTATTATTTGCACAGTGAAGTTCATGGAGCTTCTCTTTAAGGCTGATGTTTTCCTGACGGAGAGCTTCCCGAATCAGCTGGAGGTCTGACAGTAGAAGATTCTGCTTTTGTGGAGTTAAATTCGTTTCTGTCAGCTCTGCATGCAACTGCTGGACCACCTTCACCAGGCTTTCTAAGGTGTCAAGCCGCTCATTTTGTGCATTGACTGCCTCTTCAAGGCGTCGAAGGGTGTCCAGATGCTTTGTAACCGCCAAGATTCCAGAAGAGAATTTCCTCTTCACGTCGGCTAGTAACCTCACATGTGCATTCTCAAGATTTACCTGAGCGTGATTTGCATACTCCATTATCGCAGACACTATAGTGCGTCCCGGCAGTTGTGTGAAGTCGAGTAGTTTAAGACTGCTGTTGAGCTTCCAATCCGCAGAGGCTTGATTTTGGCCAGACTCACTGATGTTGGCATTGCTGACTTCGCATGACCAATCAAAGTTTGCGCCTCCACTGGTGGAGCCGGAGGAACGCACAGGGTCTTGCGCCGCTGGTATATCCGGGGAGTAAGCCGACGAGGAGCTCTTTGCTGCCTTCAATAGAGGCATAGAAGCCGTCAGTGGCAGGACCGAGGCCCCGCCTAGGTTGCCTAGCAATCGGAGTGGGGCATGGTAATGGGCGAGCTGCTTTGCCGGTGTCATAGCGCCAAGTTGGAACTTGCGCTGCCTGGCCTCCTTCGCTTGTTCTGCACGCCTGGTAATTCACAGCCTGATCCAGGCCCCCTATGCTGCTATTGCACCAATGCACTTTTTGTGGAAGCGCTTCCTGAAGGTCCCACATTGAATAAGAGGTGCCCATGTACCAGGAAGTTTGAAGCACTTCCCGCAGCTGTCTCGTATTCTGGCCATCGCCTTGTTTAGTGTATCATGTGTGTGCGTGTGCGTCTATCTCGCCTTGTGCTGCTGTTTACCTATTTGTTGTTAGGTCTAAAATGTTTGAATTTTGCTTACAGACTCCCTGGCTCGTTTATAACGGGCCTTTGCAGTTTGCTCCTCGTTGCGTCGAGCCTGCAGGAGTTCGGGTTGTTTCTGTTACATAAAAAGCTCGCACAAGGCTAGTTAGAGTTAAGTTCAGTTTTTCACTTTTTGATTCCGTTCAAAAACCACAAATAATTAAGATGTTTGCCGGAGCTATGTATGGAACGTCTGACACTTACCAGAGACAAGATAAAACATGGGTGCATGCCCGAAAATCCTGTTTCATAATAGGGTCTGGAGATTTATGTACTGTTTTATTCATAAATTGCTCGATATAAAATGAAGCAAAATTTTAAAAAAAGATTTATTCTATGTTAAACGGCGCATCCGATAATATGTGTTTAAGGGGGGTATGATCTGACGAATTCGAATTCGTCGTCGACAAGAACAAAAAGATGCCCTGAACATTTCAACAGCTGCAGGCCACTTACTTTATGGACCTGGGATCAATGATTCAGTGTAAGTTGACTTGTTCTACGTGTAGAACTTTAAACGCATTTTTATCGAAACTGTCTTTTTCAAAGTCAGTGAACAATCTCCTGCAAAAACTATTCAACCGATCCATAAAAAATTTGGCACACTTTTTTAAAATATAACGTACTAGACACAACGTTTTTCTTTTTTCTTTTTTCTTTTTTTACCGAAATATAGCTACAAACTGTCGGAATTTTTAAGCGAAAATCGTGATTGTTCGGTAATTTACTTACCCAAAATTGAAAAAAAAAAAAAAAAAAAAAATGAAAAAGAGACCGTTGGGGTCTAGCAAAAATGTTTTTTTAACCATATGTACTCGATTTTTTAGTTTCAGATAATCTGTTGACGAGTTTTCGTATTCACCGCAAATCATCTTTTTTAGAAGACGCCTTCATTAATGCTTCGTCAGCGGCACATTTTTAAATATTTTTGAACAAATGTTCTTAATAAATTTGAAAAATGTTCTTTAAATCATAATAAATAATGTTCAAAATAATTGGACCAATAAACTCTTACCATTGCTTCCAGAAAATTCACAAAAAACCTTTTTTTTCATGCCCTAGATCATACCGCCCCCCTACCCCTCCTTAAGTTACGGTTTTAGGTTATTTACATATCCGTTTTTTTACTGGGAAAAAAGTGCTCGGAAAGCGTACCATAATAGGCGAGGTTACCTTACTTTCATATTAAATTTCGATTTTCTTTTAACAATTTAAATTAAAGTCCTCTAAAAGCTACTAGTAGTGAAATAATTTAATAACCTTAGATCGGTATGGATCTTGGGACACGTGGCTGTTGTAAACCTGCAACAAAGAAAAGATGTTTGATGTGCTTTATAAAATATTCGAAGTACAAAATGTCGAGAAAATTTAAGGAAATGAATGTCCATATTTTTAATCACTAAAAATGATTTTGACTGTATTATCAATAATAAGACATAGAGATAATTACACTAATAAGCGCGTGGAAATATAAACATTCACCTTTTCATTTGAATACTTTTTATTATTTTTAATTTATTAATTTGTTTTGAAATTATTAATCAGGTGATGACGATACTTAATTTTTCGGTGCATAAAAAACTAAATAATTAATAATGAATTACTTTCGGATAAGTTAATAAAACTTTACATTAATTATGTTATTACATAAATTTGAGTGAAAACAGACTTATTGTTACAGTCAAAAAATGTATTAGGATAAGTACAAAAATAAGGTTCCTGTACGCAATACGTACACTATTCTTTTATTCACAGTGTGGACCTAGTTTTTATTTACACATACTTAATTTAGATATTTGACTAGCAGTTAAAGTACCTTCAATAATCATAAATTGTAAGATAATACTCTCTACTGAAAAATTCTTATAGAATAATTTTATAGGGTTTAATGTGTGTATTTGTACCAGAATTAATAGGATTCTATCAGTTTTTATAAGATTTTCTTTTGTGTACTCAAAAAATCCTTATAAAAGTTTGTTTACGTTTGAATTTACAGGATTTATTATGTGTATTTGCATCCGAATCAATGGGCTTTCATCAGAATTTATAAGATCTTTTCAATAGGGCTGATACTTTTTTTTGCATTTACTTTTTACGTGATATTTAGAGTATAAATCTTCCCAAAATTATTGCTTTGAAAATTTAGAAGGGTGAAAAGGGAGGTGCTATAGTATAAGTATTATTAGAATAATGATAACGCTGGAGGCCGCGGTAGTGATGAATTATTGCGAGCGACAAAGTACGTAGAGAGAAAGGAACGTATTAAGTGACAGGTCCGTGAAGAAGAGTAAAAGTAACAAATAAGGTAAGTATTGACGAATTTTATTTTATTCAAATACGTTTACAGCTTGGAAACCGGAGTTATTTTATAGGTATGATCTTCTTTGCCTTCTGCGATGTCAAGCTGTTGGCTAAGTAAGGTTTTTTGTCTATTGCAGATTCGCATAATTCTGCGAAGTACAGGTGGACGTTTCGCTGGACAATAGGCTCTGATAAGACGGCCAGAATATCGACGCGTCATCGGAAGAAGGCGATTATGTAACTCCTTCCTGCCGAAGTTCAAGGACGTCCTCGTCATTGACAGTTGGGGTAGGTTGTATACTTATAAATCAAGTAGATTGATAGAGTCAACAAGGACAACAGTGCAAGTGTGATTCTAGTCAACGATATATCAAATTCTGTTCCAAAAGTTTTATACAACGGTTTAGTTATTATAGGTACATTTAAATCCTTTAGAGCTTCGAAGCTTAATTGGTGATATTAATAATAAATGGTAAAATTAAATTTGGCTGTTCTATTTTCTCTAGAATTTTCTTAAGCCTCGTATCCTCGGATTTGTACATCATCTTGAATTTTGTAGGTTCGTTTGATCTCCTTTTCATTAATGTTGTATTTGATTCTGACTGAATTCGTAATGAACGCGTAATTCATATTTAATAATTCTGTCTATATTAAGAGTGCTCCTCACAGCGACTGGGACGCCACCAAACGTTTAAAGTTTATTTTTACAATTTCTAATTATTTGAAACAATGAAAGCTACAAACTTAGTTTTCCCACGTGGAGAAAGTATTGAAGAATATTTTAAAAAAAGTTTTATGAAAAAACAAAAAGAAATGAAAATGTAATTTGTAGGACAAAATTAAGAAGTGCAAAACCATACAGGTTATAATGTCTAAATTTGTCCTACAAACTATATTCTCATTTTTTTATTTTCTTTACAAAACCTTTTTCATAATATTGAACCTTTTGGGCATATGGGAAAACTTCGTTTTTTGAGTTTTGAAGTCAAGAAAAAATCAGGAGCCACCATCAATTCTGACTTGGGCTTTTTCTGAGGAGCACACTTAAGTGTATAAAATTTTCTTTTAAAATGTGCCAAGGTTTTTTGAATTCCGTTATAATTTTAATAATGATATTTTTCTAATTCTTGGAATTATTTCGTATTATTGTAAGTGTAAAAAGTATATTTTTTTAAGCAAATTTAATTTTTCATTAAAATATCCTTTTAATATTCTGTAAATAATGATTCCTAATTCTTCGTTTGCAAGATAGATTCCATATTGCTTACCTGGTTTTGATATTTTCATTCAAAAATTTCAATAATTGTGCCTCTACGCCCTTTTTATCTTTACGATATATTGTATTTTAAGTTTACCTTTACTTGTTTTTACATCATAATCTTTTCCTAATTTAATTATTATACCATAATTAAAAGCGTGAATATTTTTGTCTGTTATAGGTAGCGAAAAGATCGGATCTTCGTTAGCCGTGTGGATGGTCGCGTTTTCGTCATTTAGTATTTCGTCGAGCTATTCAGACGTACGGGGTGTAACGTCGGGTACCTCTGGTACCATAGAAAGTGAGTCATCTTTCTCTTCTTGAGCGTTGATTTCTAATCTGCTTAAAGCTTCCGCTAAACTACCCTTTTTGTATCTTATTTCATAACCATATTCTTCTACTTTAATTTTCCAACGAATCCATCGAGCATAAGGTGTTTTAGAGAGCAAAGCCAAGTAAGAGGTTTATGATCTGTTTTAGTAATGAATTTTTTCCGTAAATGTATTGTCGAAAATGCCTGCATATTTCTAGAATGACTAATAATTCCTTCTCAATTGTTAAAATTATGAAAAAAAGTAGATTTTTTGTATATTTCGGTTGAGTTTGTTGTGCAAATTATGAAACTTATTAGGTCCAAAGATATTAAGGTTTCATTTTTTTCTTTTACTAAATGTTTAAAATTAAAAAAATTTTTTAAATTCTGGTACTAGTATTTGTTTTCAAACACTTGTAAATTATATATGGTATCGCGATTGTATAATACAGTCATATTTTCTTATTATTTCATTATGATTGTTATATTAATACCATCAATATAGTCCAAATGAAATCAGAAAAATGAGTATGTCAAAAAATTATGGGGGAAAAAATGATTCAATTGTGTCAAAAATGGAGACACATCTCCGGATATTTTTGGTTTAGTTGTGAAAAAATAATGCGCGCAAAAGATTATTTAATTTATTATTTAATTTTGAAGAAAATAAGATTGTTTTTATTTAAAATTATAATTTAAAAAGTAAGAGGAAGAATCCCCTCTCATTCCTTTGTCTTCGCGCATTTCAGTATATAAGAGCCGATGGAAATTTCCATGGCTCGATATTTTTCTTTTGTTTAGCCTTTAGCTTAGGTGAGGGCAATTTGTTTATTCTAAGAAAAGTCTCGCTGCATAAACATTGCACGTAATTACTCAGGAA
>JAWWEM010050980.1:0-10340 GCA_035582935.1 Ormyrus thymus
ACAAACGAGATAATAATGGAACAATAAATTAGTTAGGAGGAAGCTAACTGCCAATGACTTGGCAGCGGTTTTTCTTAATATTTACTGAGAAATATGTAATATTTCGCGATTAGGTAGTCAGGAAGTGAAAGTTTGTACGTTAAGCCGCTTTAGAACAAGGTAGTGAAACAAAGTGAAGTAGTGGGAGGACGACTGTACGCTTCTAAGCTAAATTAAATCTGTATCGGTCTAAACTTTTCACTCAACTCGCGACATAATCGCTTGTTGAAATCACTTTATTTAAAACTATGTTATTGTTTTAAAGGCTTATTGTTCGGCAGATTCAAATGTGTAACGCTATATAGAACGTACAACGACGGAGTTTAATAAAAAATGAACTTGATAAAAAAAGCTATTAATTTGTTAATTTTAAAGTATTTAGTTACAAGTATATTTTACTTTTTCAAAGAGAAAGCTTTATAACAGTGCTAATTTTTAGACATTTGTTGCATTTTGATATTTTTAAGGTAAGGAAAATAAAATTTTAAAAATATACGTTTGTACGTATTGCTTTTGTATTGTATGCATATAACCAAATTTTGTGTCCACCATAACTAAACAAACATTAATAACATTTATTCTCGATTTTTTCTTATTGAGTAAGACATCTATTTATGCAAATGTATAGATTATACTTTTTTTTCAAAAAATTTCGAATTTTAGAACATTTTTGAGAAAGTATTCTACTAAATTCAACTAACAGCGGTTTTTTCTCTCTTAAAATGTTTTTTTAATGTTTAACAGAAAAAAATTTCTTCAACAAACATTAGTACAAATCTTTTGACACGTACGTATTAAAATTAATAATAATAATTTAATTTATAAAGTATAACTTAAAATTAATGATATTAGCTTTAAACTCTTAATGTGCAATTAACAGTATTTCTAACGAGTTTTCGTAAATCAATCTAATTTAGGAAATTCTTCTTCCTTTTAACGCCGCTTCTGATGTTCGTAGGGTCGAGCACTCGTAACTGAAAGAAAAACTTGCCGAGACATTGTAATTTCGCATATTCTTGCTCTCGCTTCCGAAAGAGGGAGAAAGAGGAAGTGGAAAAAAAGGAGCAACACAAATATACAATCGTAAAAAAGAGGGCAGCGTTCCAGGTCGTCGCCGTCGAGTCCGGCGGAGCTTTTGCACCGTGAAACAAAGCGGCGACTGGCGAGTGCAATGTGGAAGGGAGCTTGCAAAGAAAAAGACGAAGAAGTAGAAAGGGAAAAGGAGAAACAAACAGTGATACAAAAGAGGCAGGGCGAGATTACAGACTGCGAGCGCTTTACTTCCAGTTCTACATAAACGGATTGATCAAATAGTGTAGGGTATTTGCCAGGATGTAATAAAAATTCTTCAATTAATCAAGAATTAATAATATGTTGTAATTTTAAAAAAACAATGAAGTGTTAAAAATATAATTTGACGGTGTGTCGTTTCGCGCTCCGCTCCAAGAGATCTGATCTCTCGGGGTTGGATCTCCCCTTTTTATATCCTCGCGGCGGGAGTGGCGGCGCTCGCGCGGAGGGCAACGTCTCGGGGTTTAGGCCGCTCGATCACGTGATGCTTGCTAGAGAGAGCCGCTCGTAGATTCCAGACGCTCAGGTTCTCCGAACAGCGGATCGCTAGAACCTAAGCCTCCTGAAGCTCAAGCCGCAACGGCCAATTCTTTCGCGGAAATAATATTTTTAATATAAATATCCGACAATAGAGAAATTTATATTTTTATTTTCATTAATAAAAAATTGATGCTTTAAAATTCTAAATTTAACTAGTAAAATGTGGAAAATAAATTTTGAGTTAAAAATTTTGCAAATACGGATATGAAAATTAATATTCTAACGTAAGGTGAATATAAAAAATTTTATTTTATTTATTACATGCAGTAACGCAACAGATAAACAGTTATTTTAAAGAGGTTAGGTTTCATTACTCTTCACTCTTTTTTTTACAAGTTTATTTAAATTTTGAAATGTAAGTTAAACGCATGCTTCACAAAAAATTTCACTTTATTTTCGAAACTATCGATATACATTCCCTTGAAATTAAAAAATATTCCTTAGCTACACGTGAGCGTGAGTCGAACCCCTAAATGCCTCCCAGTAACATCGTAAAGAACAGACTAAACATTCCCCAGTGGCTGAAATACCTCTCTTCGGCAGCGAAAACTCTTCCGCGTGCATTACTGCATTAAAACGGAATAGCCTTTTCCATCGTCTCCTCCCTCCGGCTCCTCCTCCTCATTGTTGATTCGACTTCCAAATGCTTCGATCTTTGCGAGGGCGCGGAGCGCATCGACGAGCGCGGCGGCCCTCTCTCTCTCTCTCTCTTTCTCCCGCCGTTGCCTCGAGCTCTCTAACGGTACCCAGCGGACCCAAAGCGAGCTTGCGACCGCGCCGGATCCTACTTCCTCGATCGCCTCCCCGCGGCTGCGTAGATATCTGGCTTATTCTAATGCAAGGTCGAAGAGCTGAGAGCAGACCCCGTGTATCTTCTGCCCGCGCCCTTCCGCGAATGCATAAGGTATGAGGTCGCGGCCGAGTCTGGACTTTCTCCGTCGGTGCGCTGTAGGACTGTCGAGTCGCGGGTTTCGAGGATGGAAAGTCAATTTTTCAGATGCTTTTTTGATTCGGATGGCGGGGGGAGACTGTATGCATTGCAGTTGCAGTTGATGCTATTTGCAGTTGATGCGGAGTACGGATGCGGGTTGTAAAAATTTTATTGTAAAAATTTTACTGTTTGGTTTTCGGTTTAATGGATTTCTAGGGGAATTTTAAACAAAAAATTTTTTTTTAGGGAAATAGGAAGCACGTTATGTATGGATTTGAAAATAACAGAAAGAAAATTTGTAAATGAAAATAAAAAGTTAGCTACATAAAAATAGAAATATGTACATCACGCGTTTACAATCGTTTATAACCGTCAAGTTTATATTTTAGACACAATTCCAATAAACAATCGAATTTTTATTCAGAAGATAAATCTGACAAAATTCTATTGTAATATAAAAACGCGATTACGCGACTAAAGGGCTTATTATCTTACAAAATTGGAGACACTTCCAGCGAATTTCGCGCGTAAAGTTTGCGAGCCTCCATGAATCCCCATGAAGACACTAACAATCGACTCGATAGATGCAATAACTCGTCCCGATCTAATTCACTGGACGAAAGTGACAGATTGAACTCTCCGCATCCCTCTCTCACGCTCTCCCGCGCTCATCCTCGAGACTTTTATGGATGGCAATCCGTATATAGACTCCCCGGTCATGAAGTCTAGGCTCGCTCTCGTACTCTTCTCTCTCGCTCGCTCTCTCGCACCTCTCCGGGGGGAGGTCAACCATCTTCGCTTTACGATCAATACACGTCTCGTATACGAGGCAGATTATGCGTCGACGTCGTTAACCGACGTAACGCCGTCTAATCCAGAACGAGCATCGAGATCTCGGGGCAACGAGTCCTCCGATGCCCGACCGAAATGGACTGACTCTCGACACATACACACACTCGTACACAATATGCACGCCGAGGCGCTTCCACAGAAATCGTCGTCACAGCCACGTACGAATCGAATTATGTGTTGCTTCGCGATGTTGGCCGCATTCGCAAACGGCTCCTTAAGGCATTGGAGGTGCAGGAGACCCTTTGGCCGACTCCTGACGCGAGCTACAAGGCTGTTTGGAAATGTCAGAAATCTCGTACTTCACCATTAGCGGTGAATATTGGGAGCTGGAAATTCGGGCGCAATTTTGATTATCAGGGAGAGTTTGAAAGGTTACGGACGGCAATATTCATATTAACGCAAAATGCTGGAAAATTATAGGCGAAAACGTTTTATTAAATTCAGGAAACTAATTAAATGTGATCATCGCTGTTGATTGACTTCCGCAGAGGACATATAGAATATATTATATTTGATTGGCTACACGGAGAGAAACGCTTTAAGAAAAATTACTATACTCGTCAGTAAATCGAGGACAGTCTTCGAATTAGGGTAAAAAATTACTATACTTTATATTCATTTTTGTTAAAAGTCTAGCAATACTTACTAAACGTATAGTAAATTTTAATATAAATTATAGTAATTTTTTACCTTAATTCAAAGTCTGTCCTCGATTTGCCGAGTATAGTAATTTTTCTTAAACATTTTTCTTCGTGCATATAAATATTTAACGTTCGGAAAAACTTTTTAGAGATATTGGGAAAAAATATTTTTAGAGCGAAAGAGGAAATTACATAACAGGGTAAATTGTGAATTATTGTACATTAAAATTATGATATCTAATCAATCGCACAAGATTGCATTTGCAGTGTATAGTCAGATTGCTGTACTTGAAACTTAAGTGGCATATGCGGTAATATTAAGATTCTATTGAATGCATTATTATTTGTTGAAAATTGTCTATAATAATATAATGCAATATTCTACAGTATTATTTATTCAATATTATTCAATGAATAAATTGTTGTTAATTTATTCTATTAAATAAATAGTAGTAAATTGTTAGTTTTAATTTTAAATAAAAATACGTAAAAAAATAAATTTTTTAATACAAAACTATTTTTCTTTTTTTCTCGATCTCCGCAACAAGCTGTAAAATAAGACTGTAAAAAGTTATATTGTTTAAATTGTGAATAATTTACAGGATTCCAACATATTAATCAAACGAAGGTGCACCCTACTCGCATTTCATATATCAAAATAGATGCTACTTTTCAACAGATAAAACAGCCAAGAGTTGTATTTCACAGCTTAAAAGTTTTATTTTTAGCCGAGAGTAGCTCGCATTGAGCTTAAAAGATTTCGGTTTAGCGTTATCTGGCCTCAAGTTCCCCGGAACGGTTACGTTAGTAAACCTTCACCCGCGCGATTCCCGCGATATCGGCCGTAGACGCGGAGGAGGGAGGGAGGACGGTTGTAGAGCGAAATAATAAAAACGCAAAAAGGTGGTCGGGAAATTGCGCGCGAGAGCCAGAGCGATGAGCTAAAGAAGCGGCGGAGATCGAGATAGAGGAACGAGAGAGAAAGGAGAGGCGGAACGAATAAAAAAGCTAAGGGATCGGAGGAGTGCCGGATCGTGGAATAGAAGGAAACAGCATGCATAATGTAGCCGGCAAGCGTGCACGTGTAGGGGGCTTATCCGCCGGCACACGAGAGCACTATGCCTCCTCCCCCCTCAGGCGAGGCCAAGTCATCGTATAGTGCGTGGAGAGACTGAGGAGCTTTATTGTGGCGAGCTGACGAGACTTCTGCGGGGGGAGGGTCTGGACGGGGGCCTTGCCCTGGTGTAACCCTCACCTTTCTCGCCTAAAAGACCGTGAAGGAGAAAGCAGGACTGCGGAGCTCCGATAGAACAGCTGGCTACGTGTGAATGAAAGTTTAAAATAAAGAGTTCCATGGGGCGAATCTTTCACTTTTGTTAAGCTATATAAATTAAGTGTAATTTAGCGTTTAAATGAGTTTTAAAAAATATTATTCGAGAACTTAATAATTTTTCAATTTTTCTAAAATAATTTTAAATTTCGCGAATCTATACTAAGAAATTTCAAAATGCTTTCAAATTTTTTTATCGAAATTGCAAACAGTGATAAGCTGGGAGAATATATAGCGCAAGAGAGGAAAAAGGAAAAGGTAGATTTCACGATAAGACAAATGGTTTCTAGATCCGATAACAAAAGGCTTAAAAGTGAAGTAGATACATTTGCTCACGCAGTTTGAAAGAAAATAAGAAAAAGAATCGGCATGCAAAAATGTCTCGAATATATCCACATCACTGCGATTTAACGTGGAAATTGAAATAATTTTAATAAGCTTTAGAAAGTGTAAAAACAATCAATTTCAACAGGGTTGTGTTAACTTAAAAAGAAAAAATAATAATAATGAAAAATAAAATTATTTTAAAAGCAAAGGATTCATCCCGAATAAACATATATTTTAGACGAAGATTTTAATTACGCGAAAGGAACAAATTTTGTTCTAGTTCCGGCTTTTTAACTGCAAGAATTAATATTTCGTAAAGACATGATGTCTGCTAATTTAAACGAGCACTCATGCGTGCTCTCTTTTATGCAAACCTTAATATTAATGGTAGGTACTATTAAATTTTTAGTCGGACCACTCCGAAGCGTGCTTATATTTTCCAGCACTGGCGGAATTTAAAAAACATTTTCAAAGGCTGGCCTAATCAAATTAATGAACATAATTGATTATACGGATTAAAAATTAACATACGTGCCATCGTTTCTTCAATTTTTAATTATATTCAGCTCACGGATTTTTTTTAGTATTCATTAAAAAAGTTTTCATGTATTTCGTGCATTTATAAAGAGTTATTTTATCGCTTTCATGCAGACTTAATTATTATTTTCAGCGAATCAAAAATCTTTCACAGCCTAAAGCCGAATGGCAGACCGAAAAGACACAATGCTTTAATCCTCACATGATAGTCCAAATTATATATACTCCTCAAAAGGACCGATGAATAACTATTCTCCACTAAACGACAAACGACAAAGGACATCTGCATTATTATCATCCATTAAAAACAAAGGGCACAAAAGGCAAAACAATAATAAAAGGACGCTCGGCCCTTTTTTATTTTGTCCGGCTTTTGATTCGATGGGAAATCGTTAGCGGCGAGCTCATTCTAAACTTTTTCCTTTCGGCGTTTCGGGGGTATAGGCGAAGCCGGGGCTCTATTTACCGGGCCGCGCGGCGGAATATTCTTTTTCAATTCGCGGCGTGACAGCGTGAATAAGCTCGAATCCCGGGGAGCTCGACAAAGTCGCGCCTCGGCGCGTAAAAGGATGACGGTTCCGTATAAAGCGACACCGGCAAAGGGAGCTGCTGCCCCCCCGACGTCGCCGTCGTCGTCGTCGTCGTCGTCGTCGGGAGAATGTGGCAGCCTGCCAGTTTTACCGTCGCCTTCGCTGCGAGTATCACTTTCTCACGCCGCCCGCCGCCGCTGCCTCGCGGACCTTTTTCATTTAGCCTTCTGTGCGCCGCGGTGAAACGCTCGGAGGCCTTTGCCTCGCGGCTATGACCTTTTCAGAGCTAAATCTGAAATTCCCGCGAGTGAGCGTAAGCGTTTGTGGTGTGGGACGGCGGAGAGGGCGCAATTTTTTAATAAATTCGTTAGGCGAGCTGCGAGGCTTCGATGTTGATTAAATCTGGGTAGTACTCTAGATTATTTAATCTCATTTTGTTATTGTACATATGTTCTTTAATTAATATTGATGTTGTTAAAAATCATGTCCAAATTGAATTGGTCAACAAACAATTTTTTTATATCTCGAATTTGGCAATCTAACGTTACAATATATCTACGTCAATGCGTAAGTGAGTAATGCCGAGTTGGGTCAGACATCACCATACGTAGATATACGGAGATATACATTATAATTTTCCTTTACATTTTTCGTAATTAAAAAAAGCACGGGGTAATGAGGTAATTCTGGCCCCGGATTCACATTCTGCAGGTTAAGCTACATGCAGGTGTATGTGGATTTAGACTTTGACCCATACTTTTTATTTTTTGTGGGCTTGCGAAATTAAACAGGTTTAAAATTCTTTCTATTATATATATTACGTATTATTTTTAAATTGTAGATTACAAGTTCAGAATTCAATTCCAGGAACGTAATTTTTTCCAAACATCATTTCAAACGTATATTTTTCTTTTATTTCTTGAAATAAATTTTTATTTACTGCATATTAGATTGGCTTTTTCCGCGCATATTAATGAAAAATTGCCAGCGAAAAACGGCTTTGTATTCGATAACAAAGATAAAAATAAGCACACTCGTCGACTTGTAGTTTCGATTCTTCGCTTCGCTCTTCTTGCAAAATAAAAAGACTCGGAGCAAATTAAAACGTCATACGCCGCGCGGCGCCGTTCATACCGGGCGAAATAATATTTCAGCGCAATCCGAATCCATAGCAATGAGCCGATTTTGTTATGACCGCGGCGGCGGAAAGAAAAGGGAAAGGGAGGAGGGCAGGGGGCGATAACGAGCGGGGCAAAATGAGAGACGGAGATTGCGCCGCGACTGCACACACCATCCCCGCCCCGTTCGACGACCCGGTTTTCGCGGGCGATATCAAACTGCATGGAAATTATTCTCTGTTTACGGAGCCCGCATGCCTGGAATAATATTTCGACCGAACGATGCAGTGCGCCAAGGAAACATTTTTGCTCGCGGGAGTAAACAAATCTTGCGAGTTGAAGATCAAAAAATGCTACTCGACCCTGCGGCGGGAGTGGAATCGAACGGTCGATAAGTTTAGTATTTATTGCTTATTGGCTTATTTATTAACTGCGGAGTTTGAATTAATGGATTATAAATCGTGGATTGATGCGCTATTTGAATACCGTAAAAGTCGATGTGAATAACTGTATATTTTATATAATAATTTTGAAAAAAGCTTTGTATTTTGTAAGAATTGTGTGTAGTTTAGAAATCGACAATAATAACGCTTTCTGTTCTGTACCGATAGCTGAAGTTGAATAAAACTGAAATTTACGGAAGTAATAAAATTATAATTATAGAATTAAAATTATTTAATTCATCATCATGAATCAACTAAAATTTAGTTATTTGGCAACAAATAATATATAAAATTGCTACGAGCTGATAAATTAATGACTGTTTTAATTAATCAAATGAAAAAGTTTTAATCCCAGCAACTGATAAACAAATATTTTGTACTAAACAATTACGCTGGATCTATAATCTTCTTACAGTTTTGTTGTATTCAAAATAATGAGTCTCTGCACAGTAGGTGAGAGGATTGAACAATTTTTTAAATTAAAAAAAATTTCCACATAAATTGAGCAATATATTAGAGATTACATAATCGTTATTTTGAATTGAAGTTCTGAATGAACTCGCTTTTTATCACTTTGTCCTTTTTATCATTTAGTCAGTTTTCATTGCCCACGAAATTTGATTTGTAACTTACAAACGGCTAGGAGCTTCAGAATCGGCGCATTTATCTTTGCAGTCCGCATCGTTTACATCAATAAAATTTCTTTACCAGCTCGTTCATCATCTTACTTCTTACGCGTGCATATCGCATAAACACGCGTCGCACCATCTGGACAATGCAGCAGCGGCAGCGAATGGCCCGAGGCCAAATGCTTATCCCGAAGGCAGTAGATAGAGGCAGACAGACGAGACCAGACGCGGAAGCGTACCGAGGGAGAGAGCAAGAGAGATAGAAAGGCAGACGCAAAGCGAAAGCTCGGTTTAAAGCCAGAAGTGAAAAGTCCCAACAAAGCCTTGTTTCAAACTCCCCTTACGCTCGCGCGTCATAAAGGGATCATTACGTCCGAGAGGATTATGCGGGATCCATCTGCGATTCGCATATATCCCGCGAGTAATTTGAAAATCCTCACCGGCTGACTGGCGGTGGCTCGATATGGAGGCTGCAGGCTTTTCAGTCGCTTCGCAGGCTCGCGCGATACTACCACTCGCTCGACTCGCTCGACGCGCGCGCTTGTCTGAGTCCGGCGATATATATTCGTCGAGTGGGCGTGGGGGGAGAGTCATTCGAATGATGTCGGCCGTGTGGCCGCGCGTCCCGCCCTTTGATCTTCTCTGAGCCTCTGAAAGAGTGGCGGTACTCCTCATAATTCTTTTGAGCGCGGATCAAGCCCATTAAAATTTTGTGCTAGACGTTGCAGGGGGAGTACAATTGGATATTTGATTCCGGAAAGCGAATAAATGTGGTCGCTTAGATTCTATTGCTTAGGCTTTTCTGGGAAAATATTTTGAATGGTTTTGGCGCTTACAGTGAATTGTAGTGAATGCAATTGCCGTATCCACGTGGAAAAATATATTAATTATTAGAATAGTATAACACTTAAATTATTCATTATAATTTTACGAATATTAAGGACGTATCAATTTTGTAGACGGATTAAATACGAATTTAATATGCATTGGTTTCTAAATTCGCTTGTCTTTTCTTTTTAATCTTATTAAACATCACGAAAACTTAATTGAATCATGTACTTTCAAATCGCTTCTATTTGCTTGCTGCGGATGAAAACAGAAACTCTCGTTATAGCAATTTTAGTTTAAATTAGTTTGTACTTTTTGTGGGCTGGCTCACCTAACTAATTTTGGCTTCGTTTATAACATTATCTTTATAACATTATTTAACAATTACATATTTTTTGTTATCATTTGTTTCGAGGGGCTATTCACCTAAAAATATCATGCGTCACTGATTTCAAATCGATTTCAAGTGATTTCAGTAATCAAAATAAAGTCGGTCTTTGCAATTAACTTAAATTATTAATATT
>JAWWEM010050981.1:0-10338 GCA_035582935.1 Ormyrus thymus
GTCCCAGCGTTACTACAAAATATAGTAATTTTTCTTAAATAGGTATTAAATTTTTCTATGACATTTTTCTCAGTGTAGAGATTGGTATCGGGCAGTTTTTAAGAATAACTTCCAGGTCAATTTTCAGGGACTTTTGCTTCGTAAGAAGCTCGGTCTTTTATAATTCTTATACTTAGATTAATTATTTTGCTTTTATTTGCATAATTTGGACTGCTGAGCTTTTAAGATGCTTATTCATTTATATATTTATGGTGTACTTGATTTTTAAGATATTATTTCAATCCGAAGTATTATGGGAACTACTTTCTGGATATTTATCCAGGTAAACTCGCAACAAAGGAACAGAGCAATCTAACCTAGTTGCCCAGATGAAGAAGAGCAAATCGTAAATTCACTAAATATCTTCAACCAGTGAAATTCATTCATTAATTTCATCAGCGAACCAACTCTCTTTAAACCCAAATTAATTCCAACATATTTACCAGCGCAATCGCAAACACTATCCCGTCGCAAAGGATTCATCCCTAAAAAAAAAACAATCAATTCCCAGCACTTGTCCCAGGCACACGCAGAGCGCCTCTCAAGAATAACCGAGCGCGCCGCGCGTCCAGGCCGCTTCGCAATATTTATTCCGTATGCGATATGACGCGGCGCGCGCATGCAGCGCGCGTACCGCGAGCGGGCTGCGGCGCGATCGAGGGACCGGTGCGTAGAATCCGAATGAACGCGTCATGCGCGCGTCCGTCGCTTCCTCCTTTTTCTTTCGTTTTCCTTTGATTTTTTGTTTCGCTTTTCAATCGAGGGGCCCTCTCCTGCTTGAGGATTGGCGAGGCGCGCCTCGCGCAGGCAGGATTGATGTGCGCGCCTGCGCCCCGATTTGAATTCTGCGGCTTCGGCTGAATTTTTTTCCCCTAGAGCCTCGTTTATTCCAGCCGCGGACTCTGGTAAATCAGTCTGCTTCATTTTATCTCGCGGGTAAAAATCGTTCAAATTTAATCGCCGTCTCGTCGCAAGAGCAACCGCAGCCCGCCAAGCAAGACTTTCCCAACGTTCAAGTTCACAGCCGCGCAGGCTTCCAGGAAAGCGCCGGGGACCGCCTTCGATTAATTTCGCATTTCATAACCGGAGCAGCAGCGCGCCGCGAATAATTACCCGGCGGATAATCAACGCCCGCGGCGGAGGCGCATATAATCAGCCGGGCCCGCCGACGAGTCGTTAGCTTCGCAATTAGCGCTCCGGCGACAAAAAAGCCCGCCGATTTCTCAATTAACTATTTCAAGCGCGCAAAAAGAAACGGAAAAAACGGGGAAGCCGCCGCCGGGCTCGCGAAAAAAATCCGTCCGATCGCCGAGAGATCGATTGAAAACTGGAGCTAAGACATTACGCTGTAATTCGAGGAACTATCGGCGCCGCGAGGCAGATCTGTCTCTTTTTTTTTCGAGCTGGAAACCGGCGCGTTTCTCGGTGACTGCGCAACTTTTCTGACGAGCTCTCTCTCCTTTGCATGCCGATTAGATCGGATTGGAAAGGTCGCGCGTAATTAAATTTTGAATACCGGCGCTCGCTGTACTCTCCCGGGATATATCTAATCGGCGCGGTGTGTGCGTCCTTCGCTTTGAATTATTAAAGTTTTAATTAACTGCGAGAATGCAGCAGTTCGCGGGCACGGGCGATAACGAGTTTTTTAATTCATTAAGTCGACTCCGATTAGGTTTACAGGACTCGAAAATTTTGCAGGCCATGCTAATTTAATTGAAAAAATGCACGCGCGCGTGCGCTATTAATTAACTGCATATCTTTGCACTGCGAGCCGCGCGCCACGGTCTGGAAAAATCATTCGATATTCTCTCTCGAAAGGTCAGTCGCGAGCTATTTATAGCCGGGAAGCTGGAAGTGCATCGGATTGTCAATGGCTCGTGGGACGTGCTCATTGGCGCCGAGTCATCGCGCTTCTCTCGGAAATAGCGAAACCGCCGCCTCGAGCGGGCGGCAGGCGCATTGTTAGCGCTCTTTTTAATTAAGACGCGGCGTCAACCGCGAGATATCCCGCGCCTTTTTTTCTCCTTCTCGCGAACGCACGAATGGTCGAGGCCAAAATCGGCGCGCTTTCTTCGCGTCTAGCTATGCGACGACGCCGCGCGACGGTTATAACGCATTTATAGCTCCAGCGAGGCGCTTAGCATTGCAAATAATTTTGCGAGGCTAATTAAACGATATATTGCGCAACGTCAGTGCCGCCATTGAGACGTAAATACGCCGACGTCTCGCGCAATTGAAGCGCGAGGCTGCCGCCTTTTCCGCGCTCCCGAGACCTCGCAGATCGGAATCTGAAAGCGGGACAATTAGCCCGGGGATCGGAGTATTGCCCAGCTTCCGGGGTCGGATTGCTTCTGGAGATCGACGTCGCTCTCGGGGTTATTAATTTCAGCCCTTTTTTGCCCCTTCGAGGGGGCAGATAAGGAGAAGCTGCAATCTGATTTTTTCTCGTCGGCGTTAAACGCTTTTCGAGTCTGTCTGTGGACTGGAATTTTACGCTGCTGAAATTAAACGATTTATCGAAACGTTTGCAAATCATGAAATAGGATCGTTTTTACGATCCAATTACAGAGATCGCTTTGTTACGTCGCGGGGAAAATAATTTAATCTATAATTTACTGGAAAGCGTAATAAAACTATAGATACAATCTTGCCTGCGAAGAACAACATTTCAAATCTACTTTCTTCAAAATATTATTGAATTCAATATATATCCCACGCAGCGTTGCGTAAATCTTTTCAAAAGAAATAATGGCCAAACAATGACGATAACCCAAATCCCCTTTCGCAAAAGCAACAAACTTGGCCAACACTCCGACAGCCTTCCTCTCGCTTATCTCTCATTAAACGAAAAAGTCGCATATGTAAAATCAATCTCGCACGAAAGCCGCCTCTCGCCGTTTCTCACCGCTAACCGCCTCGGATAATACCGCTCGATTCTCGAAGGTAAAGCAGAAAAAAAAAAGAACACGGCCTCAGCAAGGCTCGGGAATGAAAAGGATTCGCGTCGATATATCGATCCATTAATCCCGAGCCGCGCAGCCTCGGCGGCGTGTCCAATCGCGATATCGCTCGCCGCGCCGCGATGACTTCTCGCTCTCTCCGCGTTGCGTAAGGCGTTGTAGTCGCTGCGAGCTGCCCTTTCGCGAGCTCTCGACTCGCACCGACACAACAGATGAAGTACCCGCATTGATACGCGCTCGGCCGAGAGCTTTTTGCGACTGCAAGAAGGCCCGCGCGCAGTGCTTTATTGGGCCGTAAACTCCGCGTGCGTGCTTTCGCCTAGAAATCGCGCCTCGCGCCGATCGATATCGACTTCGCGCTCCTCCGCTCGGGCGCGGCTCCGATTTAATCGTCGTTTACAGCTGTAAAAATATTTTCGACCCGTAAGACGCGCGCAAAGAAGTGTCGGCTCGAGTGCGCCGGAGTATCCCCGAGCGGGGCACTCGATAGATACGCGAAACGGCCGCGCCGCGCGGACGTTGAATGTACGCCACTTAAGCGAGTCGAAATCAAGCTCTTGGCGCCTATAAATACTGGGCAGAACTGGCCCGCGGGTTTATCCCCAATGCCGTGGCGATTTTCAAGGAGATGCCAAGCAACACCGTTGCTCGGACGCTATAAATATCGAGAGGGAGGGAGAGAGAGAGAGAGACGTGCTGCGGACTCGAGTGCCATTCAAGCGGCGTTTTCATCCGCGAAATTCGCGCGCTCCTTTGATAGCCGTTTCCTGGAAGATTTTCGTCGACGAAAGCGTCGTTCGGCTGTTTAGTTTCGTTTAGTCTAAGGAAATTTTATTACGAAATCCAGGCTGGAAAAAATAATATGGAAAAATTTGCCATGTAAGTTCTTGGAGTTGGAGGAGAGACTTAAAATATGAAAATAAGTGTCATAAATTTTGGAAAAATTAGAATCATTGAGGCAAGTTCTACTGTATAAAAATTGCAATTTTTCCAAAATTTATGGGCACTTTTCATATTTCAAGCGTGTCCTCCACCTCCAAGAATTCATAGTTAATTCCTATGCTTACTATTCTCAGCGATGATAATTGTACACCAGCAATTTCTTAAAAACTGCGATAAAACTCGACGAATAAATCTGCCGGCCAAGATCGTATTAATCCCGACAGATATACCACCGACTAAAACGCCGCAGATAACCGCGACAGAAAAAGCTAAGCCACTTCGCACTCGAGATCCCGAGCGGCGGGATTCTAAAAAGCGCGATAAACCGCGCGGGCGCGATTGATATCTCGAAGTGAGCTCTCGAGAAAAAGGCAGTTCTGTCTCGCGGAAAGATCGAGGATTTATTTTCGGAAGTTGCGTCACGAGTTTGCGCTCCCGGCGCTCACGGCGCGGAGAAACACACAAAAAAAACAGATATATCGCGCGGAATTTCATGCGTCTCTCTCTCTCTCTCGAGCGCGCAGGCGCAATTTCCAAACGCGCGCGATTTATGTATCCCCGCGGCGCGCCGCTCTCGATCGACTCCGATTCCAGCTTTTAAGTGCTCTCTGCGCGCGAACGCCGAGCAAAAAGCGGGAGAGACTTACTCGCGGGCTCGCGGACCGACGTGTATGTCGCCTCTCGCTGTGACTTCTTGCCTTAATTAATGTTGAGGAATGCCGGCGTGCATGGGATTGATTTACTTTTTTAATTGGGCGGCTGCGGCGAGCGTTTTTTCGATATGAAATTCCGATTAAATCGTTAATTTCGGAGCCGATAAGTGTGCAAACCGCTTGTATCTGAGATTTTGCATTAACATTGATCATATTTGAAGCGAGCTAAATGTAATTGCATTAAGTGCCTTTATAAATATCACGCTATACTGCACTTGTAATTTCTCCCATGAATTTACGAACATTTATTTTCTTTCTGTTTCAGGTGAGTATCTCGCTTAAATTGACAAAGCAGCGAGGAATCCTTCCGTGCAAGTATAAAGAAACGATTGGGTATACACTGCGATCCAGATGGTTCGCGCAGAGGCAGAGCCGCGTCGAAGAGTTCGCCATTTATTTAAATAATAAAAGAGGAATAACTTATTTTTAACTCGAGAGCTCGAACGATTATTCCTGCGAGAAAAAACATTTTTGAACCTTTTGAAATCTCGCGAGCTGCGTAGAAAGCAATGCACAACAAAAGAGCAATGTATCAAACTTGAATTACGAAATTTGTTCACTTTTGAACTCTTCGGCAAAGCTCGTACCTCTCAAAGGAACGTGGTTTTCCCCCGGCAGAACGCAGCCCGACGAACCACTCGCCCCTCGATCTGGCGAAAAATCCTCGCATCACGATTCTCCTAAGTCTAAGGTCGCGCCTCCGGGCGACATCTCTCCTTCCGCGGCGCAAGTACATCCGATCGCGCAAGCTCTGCTCGCGATCCCCCTCGCAAGCGCCGAGAGACGGAGAAGCGGCTCGTTAATCGCGCGCTCGCTCGGAGCGCGCAAATAAATATACGTCCGCGCAAATTACGCGCGCGATCGCGCA
This sequence comes from Ormyrus thymus, assembly GCA_035582935.1. Classification (NCBI taxonomy): domain Eukaryota; kingdom Metazoa; phylum Arthropoda; class Insecta; order Hymenoptera; family Ormyridae; genus Ormyrus; species Ormyrus thymus. Next base: position 5,523 of record JAWWEM010050981.1, read on the forward strand.
AAGAAAGCTTGTGCCGCGCCGAGTCGAGTCTTTTGCGGCGCACGCTTCGAGCTGATGCGATAATCGGCCGTGGTTTACAGGCGCCATTGTTTGTGCGCGAAGCCGCGTTTTTTCACCTGTCGAGGGCGAACGAGCGCGGAGCTGCTTCTCCTCTTCTGGTAACTGTTAGTAAAAATTCAGAAAATTCCATTAAAAAGACTCGAATTAAAACGTGGCTAATAAAATCAATGTCAACCTTCGCGCCTGTCGTTTAAATTCAATTCAGCGTCCATCGCCATTCCCAAAAGGAGCATCGCAGAGGAGACCCGTCAAAGAGGCAGCTCGCGGCCGCGCAGCTGGAAAAATACTCGCGGGGCGGCGCTTTTTCGCCTTACGTTTTACGCGCGAATCCTTATAGAAGTCGCTACTTACTTTCTTTTATTTTCCTTCGCTCTCTCGGAAAAGTGTTAGTCGGGCGAGGAACGCGCCTGGACGTTCTTACGGTCAGTAGGAACGTCAGGTGAGAAGGAAATTAAGTCGCGGATTTATCTGGAGGCTAGTTTCGTTTTTCGAGATTTTCGAGGCTTTTTATTTCGGTATTTTCAAATGAGTTTAATGTTTATTTGTACCGCGACTGCAATGAAATATAAACTTTATACGGTCGTTCGTTGCCGCAGCTACCTTATTCAATATGTAAATAAGTAATTAAAGTATTAAGCGAGCAAGTTTATTTACTTAACGTAGCGAGCTGTAACGCAATAAGTATTGAAATTTTATTACTCCGCGGATTAAACTTCGTGCAACTTGAAAAAAAACGCAATTCAAAGAAAAATTTCTGAAAACAATATGTTTGCAACTCAATTAACGAGCCATTGTCCAGAATTTTTATTGCCCAGCAGAACGTTCTTATACTGTCCGTTCCTAATTCAATTGAAACACGAAATAGCCGCAATAATACACGACGCTCGACTCGATTAAAGCGAAAAGGAAGCAAACAATACCCTACCCCGTATCGCTTTTCGCGGCGCGCCCGGCGGCGACTCCGCGCAGCTTTGCCCCCGGATAATTATTGCCCGCCTCGCGCGCTCATTACTTTGTCGACTCGCCGCGACTTTCTCTCGGCTCGGGCGCGAAATCCAGTATCCCGATGCTAATCTAATCGGAGCGCCGGGGGGGAGAAATCACTTAGCCCGCGAGATCGGCGCGCCGCGAGTAGGTGTCGCCTCGATGCCTTTTCGATTCCGCTGAATTACGAGCTTTTTACCGTGCCAGGCCGGAGAGTTGCGCAAGAGAAAACGCTCGCGAGTGACTTTCGATATACGTCGCCCTTTTACTCTCGGTCGAAGGGTATTAATCGGCCAATTAAAAGAAGGCGTCCACGAACGGATTTACGTAACGAGAGAGAATAAATATTTGAAGCAGCGCCGCGCGTCCCTCGCTAATAAGCGCTTTACGCGCGCGCGACGAGAAAAGCCGCTTACGTCGAGCGCAAAGCGGACGAGCCTTTTTGCCGGCTTTTTGCGCGCTCTAATGTCGCGGTCGTGTATTAGCAGCTACCTCGCCTCGAAGGAGAATTAGCGCCGCGGGCGTGTTGGCGTTTGGATCTTAGAAAAAGCGCACGATTTTTGCGCAATACCGCGACGATGCACCGAATAAGAACCCTATAAACAGGAACGATAACGAAGCTTCTCGCGCGGAAATCGGCGGAGCCTTGAAATGATTCCCAGCCGGCCGTCAACTCCGTCGGCGCTCTTTTCAATTCTCCCCTCGCGCGTCGCTCGCGCCAGCTTTTTAGGCTCGGGGCGGCGCGGCAAGTGCGGCTAATTCGCGCTAATTGGGTCAGCCTCGCGAGCGGCGCGTGCGAATTTGCATTCTTCTCGCGGTGGGAAATTCGCGGCGGGAGACTGCGCCGACTTGCTTGTTTTTAAACGACGAGGCGATCATTGTGCGCGCCGAGTTGTGCGCTGCTTGTTAATTTAGAGTTGTTAGGGAGGCAATTTTGCGCGAATGGAAGGCTGCAGGATAAACATTACGCAAGATGGATAATAAAACGATCTTCTCGGTTTTATAACTTTATATTTCCATTACTTTTCTGTTATTGAGTTAAGTGCTTATTGATTTGAAAGGTAGTTTTTAGCTTTAATCGGTGATTTTTCCACTAACTATTGTTAAGCGCCAAACCGTCCATCCGAACGAACAGAACTTTAATATAAGAACCGGCAAGTATTGGCTTTTACTGCAGAGGTCGAAATCGTGAGAAAAATAAATCTATGCAGGAGTCGAACCGAACCACCGATCGAGTCCAGCAGCTTTACCCATACTTTTAGCACTTTGCATACTCGGGCGCTTTTTTTCTCTAATAAGAGTGCGAAGAAGGCTATAGACATCGTAAAATCCAAGAACGGACTACCGACCGTAAATCCATTTAAATAATCGCCCTGAAAAACAAAAACAAACAAAAAAAGTATCACAAAAGCGAAGCATCACCCTCAGATCTCTCGCGGAGCTGCAGCCTCCGCTTCGGAATTGAAATCTCAGCGCTCGCGGCAGCAGCCCCTCGCAATTCCCTCCTTTATATCCGCGTCCGAAAAGCGGGACGGCTTTACGACTGCGCGGGCCCGCCTATACACATCCACCTGTTGCGCTCGGCTTTTCCGTTAAATCGTCTGTTGGTTTTGCTCGAGAGAGAGAGCCGCCGCTCGTTAAAGTCCCCCCGGAGCTGCCGACTCCTCTCTCTCTCTCTCTCTCTCTCGGCGAGGAGAAGCCGCAAAGTGGATTACGCGCCGTCGGCTACCCCTCGAAAAATTACACGGCACAGTCCCTCCTCCCGAGGAATTCCCGCTTTGTTTGCTCAGCCGAGCCGCGGCGGCGGCCCCAATTACGCGATTACAAAGCCCAGGGATATGGGTTTTCGAGGCCGCTCGCCGAGGGCCCGCTTTCGGGACGCGCTCGATTTTCGAGGCGGGCTGCACACGTCCAGATTTCATCGATCTCGGCGGGCGAGACGCTCGCGGCGAGGAATTCCCTCTGCCCTCCTCGCTCGCGCTTCCTCGGCTCCTCGTTTAGCTCATGACCGATGCCCCGACATTTTTCGAGCAAGCGCAACGGAAGCGGAGAAGCATTCCCGAAAACATCGCCCGGCGAGCGTGAAAGGACCGCGCCAAACGAACGAGGCGCATCTCCTAAACTAGACTACCTAATAACAGCGATGCTCTCCCTCCCCCGGCGCGGGGGGGGACTACGTCGCTCCGGCAATTTCGGCAATTGCGCGTAATCGGGCCCCGGGCCTTTTACTTTTCGGCGGGCGGGCCCGGGCCCCGGCTCGCCGAGGAGCAACAACCGGTCTCCCGGGGCCGCGGCTTTCTTTTTAACCCATATGCATTCCTCCGAGGAGCGATCGCGAGCGAGGCGAGGGAGAGAGAGGCAGGTGGAGGAGATGCGCGCGCCGCGAACGAGGCCCCGGAGAGAGAGCCGGGCGCTTTTTTCAATTCCCCGTTCGAGAGCTGCTCCGAATTCAATTAATTAAGCGGGGCCGCGCGACGTGCCATTTTTCTCCTCCATTGTCGTCCCTGTCGCCGAGTCGATTATTTCCCTTGTGGGAAAGCCGCTGCTTTTCTTCGGATTTGCTTTGGAATTTCGTTCGTGGTAGTAATTATGGGGTCGTTTGAATTTTGAAAAATTAGGCTCCGGGCCCGAGATCCCTGTTATTCTTTGCGCACGCCTCGCTTATTCTTCGTAAAATACATAATCCACATCGTATCTTCAAAGGCCAGCCCCCTTTCGCAATCCGAATTCCCGCAAATAACGTACACGTAGGAAAGCGGCGCTATTACGCAAGCGCGCGATCTCACAATATCAAACGCCAGCCACGAGCGCGCGAGGACACTTGGAGAGCAATTACACCGCCGCGGCTGGAAAAAGCCCTGCCGCATGCACGCCGAGAGCCAATTCAGCATCTCCATATCGGGCCGATTTAAAAGCGCGCGCGATAGCAGCGGCAGCAGCGCAGGCGAGAGCCGCGGGCGAGCGTGACGCCGATTTCGCAATCGCATAATGCAGGCCGGATTATTATCCGCGAGAGCTCATTAAATATGACGGCTCTCCAGGATATATGTACATGCACACGCAGAAGCCGTCAAGGCGGCCGGCGAGAGACACGCCGCGTTTATAAACAATATCGAGGCTGCGCCGTTAATACCCACTCGATGAAAATGTGCGGGCGCCGCCGCCGCCGCCGCGGGCTGCGTGGGAAGGCGAATTTATTTCAGGACTGCTGGCGCTATTTTTAAAATTCACCTTATCCGCCTGCGTGCTCCAAGTGGCAGGAGAGAGAGGGTCGGGGAGCGCTTCTTTTCTTCGTCCCGTAGCTTCGACGCAGGCTCGCCGGGGAGAGAGCGAGATAAAGCCGGAGAATCCGAGAGTGACGAGGAGCAGAGACTCGGGAGCGCCTGTTGCGCCTCCCCGGTACAGAGACGAGCGTTCCGCGCCACTCTCGTTTTCTGCCTCGTTTCACTGACTCTGCCGTAACCACCTCCTTGTACCCCCCTTTCGCTGAGCTCGAGCTTTTCATTTGCGCGGACGCTGAAAATGATCTTAAATCCTCCTCTCCGAGCTCGTCGATCGGCCGCAAACGGTAGTAGTTTATCGGCGCTGTAGTCGGCAAAAAAAGTCAAGCCAAAAAAAAGCGCCACCTACGTATGCAAGACCCCTCCCGATTCCAATTAACAAATCGTCGAATCATCCGCGCGGCGCGCGGAAATTGCAGCGGCGCCGCCGCGCATCAAAGCCGGAGTATAGAGAGACGACGCGAAGGAGCAAAAAGAGCCGCCGCTCTCGC
>JAWWEM010050982.1:1360-38965 GCA_035582935.1 Ormyrus thymus
GAACTAATAGACTTAAATTTAAACTATCCTTAATCCACTTTATTTTAGCACTCGCCGCGGATTTACGATAATAGCTGTTAACTACGCAATCAAATCTCGAAATATAAACTCGACCGCGGGGTGCGGCGTATAACCTCTTCCAATTAACGCGCTGGAAGCGCATCTGGAAAGGGCCGTAAAATCGAGGAGCGGAAAAAAAATGGCGGAATCTCGTCGAGGGCTTTTCCGAAAGCTCATAGAACGCGGCTCGAGCTTGCGGCTCAACGACCGCGAAGATTTGAGTACCTTCCGGCGCACATCCAAGAGAGCGGGAGAGAGAGAGAGAGTCGCAGAAGTCGTAAAGAGGCCCCGCGCGCGCGCGGCAAACGAGCGAAAGAAGAGAGAGAAAAGCCCGCGAGGCGCGAACTCTCGACGCTAATATCGCGCCTCGTAAATTACGGCCCTGTCGGCGAACTTCGTCGTCGCCCCCTTTGAAATATCGCGCTCTCGAATCATGTGGCGGCCAGCTTGTCTTGCTCCCCGCCGAAGCGCGGGGCTCCTTTCCATTAACCAAATCGAACGGAGGACGCCTGCGTTCGATCTTTGAAAAATCCAGGGAGCAGTGAAAAATTTGCTTTTTCTCGGCTAAGAGAGAGAGAGAGAGAGAGAGAGAAGCCGGGCTGCCGGTCGAGTACTTTTTGCGGGGGCCGGGAGCTTGAGTGCGCTTTGTCGTCGCCGGTTCGCGCTGAAGAATGATGTTTTGGCAGCGGTCGGGGAGATAAATATTTTTTTGTCCACGGAGCGGAGAGCCACGAGGGTCGTGACTCGGCTAAGTCAAAACTTTTCTCCGCGCATTGATAATTGGAAGAAAAATATTGTTCGCCTCAAAGAAATCAGGATGGATACGATCGCATTCCGAGTACCGAAAAAGAATCTTTTGTAAAAAAAAAAGAAAAAGAAGCCCGTCAAACCGCAGAGGCTTGATAAAAAATACATAAATTCACGTCGAAAAAAAAAGGGACGAGATAGGCAGAGGCAAGTAAAGAATAGGACGGCGCTTGGCGCAGAAGAGGAAGAGCCGCGCGCGGCAGCTCCGGAGAAAGAGAAACGTCGAAAGAGGCCGCGCAGTGGGAGGAGACGTCGTCGTTCGTATTCGTCGACGTCGACGTCGTCGCGCGAGTTGACGTTTTACGCTTGAAGGTGTTTGGCAGCAGCCGCCTGGGCGGGATGGCTCCCTCCTCCCCCTCTCCTCTCCCCCCTCGCTCTCTCTCTCTGTCGGTTCTAATTGAAAAATACCGCGACGGCGTTTCGTGGACTTTTAATCTTTTTCTAATCCGGCCCTCTCGCCGCCACGTGCGCGAGCAGACATCTAAATTACCGGATAAATTGAAAAGTTTTCGACGAATGTATTAGTTCTATTTCGGTGGCGCGCGCGCGCGGCTTTGTCTGCGAGCAGACGACGGCGTCGCGATAATTGCTTGGTTCGGCATTTTTGGCGACGGGCAATTTGGCCGAGCAGTTTTAAAAATTAATTAGATTTCTTTGAATTATCAAGATTGGAATCTATACTTAGGTTGAAGTGATTGGGTGGCAATAGTAAATTCGAGGGTTAGCGGAGACTTTGTATGAAAATAGCTTCCCGAATCGTGTCAAAAGAGCTTAAAAAAAATGAAGGAAAGCACAAAAGAAGAAGGACAATATTTACACGTGTAAAATAACAGTAATGCCTCATTAATCAGCCTTGACGTTAAAAATATCACCTTTATTTTCCTCGCACGTTTCTCAAATTACTAGAATAATAGAAAGTTAATTTTTCATTCTGAACGTCGGCATTTTTCAAATCTCTGAAAAACACGCAAACCAAACGCGTCATTCGATACACCGAGTAAAATAGAAACACAATTTGTCAGATAACAATAAATAAGTTGACCGAAGTCAATTTTTCAAAAGTCTAAAGTGAAACGAAACATAATTCACCAAAACAGAATTCAAATAAAATGCGATAAAAATTATTGAAAATCTGTTTAAAAAAAGCCTCCCTCGACCCGACCTTATTCCAAAATTCTATCAATTTTCACGCTTCCATTAGAATAATCCGCAAAATAAATCAGCTATAAATAAAGCCCCCCCGACTTATATGAAAATCCCAAAAGAAAATCGAAGCTCGCGTTTTGTTTTTGGTCGTCTGATCCTCCCTCGCATACCTTTAACTTTGGCCTGCGCAGATGTGCCGCTCTCTTACTAAGCGAGCGAGACGGCCGCGTCCGGCTGCCGACTTGGCTGCCTAAATTAAGACGCGTCGGCCCGAGTTAATTTGTGAGGACGTCGCTCGTACGCCTCTCTCTCCCTCTCTCTCTCTCTCTCACCCACACTCGCTCGCGATAATGCAGCGGCGGCAGGGCAGGGCTGCCGCCGCTGCTTGATTCGTTCCGCGTGTTTAAGAGTTCGAGAGGCGCGACGCGCGCGGAACTCTTAATTAGGGCCGAGCCCGAGCTTTCTTTCGGCGAGCGACGAGCTCGGATATCCGAATGCCGCCGGGGGGAATTCGCTGTTGATTTTCGCCGTTTCCGAGGCTCTCTCTCTCTCTCGTCGCTCGGTGCTTTTACGAGCATTATGAATCTGCGGAATTACGAGCTGATAATTAGAGTTCTTCTAAATTCCTCCGCGGTAATTAATCTGAGTCATTGGATGTGCTCTGTTTGCGTTTTACGAGGGGAGCTTTTGACTTTTTTTTCTTTTGTAAATCGGGTAGAGTAATCAAATCGTAACGAAAATTGGTCTAAAAAGATAACGTCAAAGTACGATTCAACTTTTTCTTAATAATGGAAATTTTCGTTTTATCTTTAATACGCCGCTAAAGTTTTGAAAATCGGCCGCATTCAGCTGATATAATTAAAAAAGTCGAGTTATTCAAATTAATTTAATCAATTATTCGGTCGATAAAAAATATACGAGTTTCGCATTCTTAAATTCAATAATTTCCTCCCCGTGAGAACATAATCGCGGCGCATATTTTATGCAACACATTTTAATGCGCCTAATGAACCAGTTTAACCTCTCTTATTATCAACGGCCATAAATCAATGTAAAATATCATTCTGCGAGTCTCGGTCGGCCTTTGCTTCTTTTTTTTTCGCCCCGACTCGCCCGTTAATTCAGGCTTTCAACAAAATTTACCTCCCACTAAACCACTCTCGTAGCCAAATAAATTCAAATTCAATAACAGTAAAGCAAATAAACGCGCGCGGTGTAAGATAAGCCGCCTCTCCGCCAAAAAGGAGAGAAACAGAAAGCGAGAAAGTCGCGGGGCGGCGAGGAAGAGCGAGAAATGCTATATTTAAATTGGATTTCGAGAGCTCGCGCGCTTAAACCTTTTTGCCAACTGTAATTGTAAATTGCTTCTATCGCAAAATTATTCGTAAGCGCGCGTTATACGTTGGCGCGAATTTACATTTCGGTTCGTTAGCCTGGCTTAATTTATTGTTCTAATGCTTTCTAAGCTGCTTGCTAAATTAGAAGGGATTTTTAGTAATGCGCGGAAAATTGATTGCGGCTGTAATTGAGCAATCGTTAATACTTTCTTGCATTTCTAGCGAATGCACGGCACTAAAGTAAACGTTTCACTGTGCCTGGGAATGCTTATTTAGCTAATTATTTTGCTAATTTACTGGTACTGACTCTAAAAAGTGCGGCAAGAAATAAAACATTTTCACACCAAGCATCGGAAAAAAGTTTCCAAGTACGTTTTACCCCACCTTGCCGACATTGCCGCCGCACTAAAAGAAAATCTCTCCTCGAAAAGCAGCAGCGCGCCCTAAACAAAATGCTGCACTCTGCTGACGAAGCAATGACCTCCTCTCCTCGGGCAGAAGGGGATCGCCAGCATTCAAGCCCCGCAGCAGCAGCAGCAGCGCCCGAAATTCCGAAAGATCCCCCGAATTTCGGAAAGCGTTCGCGTAAAGTGGAGCGAAATGCAGCGGCATACCGGAGCGCTGCCCCAGACAGGTATACATGTACACGCCGGCCGAGAGAGGAGTCCAGGTGCCGTATTTCACGTTAGCGCGCGCTGAACCCGAGTCAGCTGGCGGCGAGTAACGTATATGCAGGCACCTTGCGAGCAGAGAGAGAGAGAGGGAGGACGGGAGAAGTGCACGGCCCGCTCGTTCTTTATTCTTCTTCCTATTGTGAGCGACGCGACGGGAGTTGATGCTTTTTTTTCTAGAGCTCTGCGGTTCTGCGCGGGGAAAGAGTTTCTGCGCTTTTGTTGCTCTGCGTTTGCAGGAGAGCTTCGAAATTAGTTTACATTGTGTTGTGACGCGGTGGGCATTTCGAGTAAAAATTTGGATGTTATTACTGCTTCGTCTTTAAAAAACTAAATTTTTCAAAAGTTTAGTTTATTTAGGATTTCTGGCAAGTTTTATATTTGTGAAATAAGATGGAATTCGGTACGATTCGGTATAAAACAATATTTATCTAGGGAAATTCTATTAGTATAAGTGTAGCACGCTGAGCTTTCGGCAACTATGAAATGAGCAAATCAAAATAAAAAAAAAACACAGATGTAACCTAATTTTTTTTTCGGAGACTAAAAACCAATAAAATCCGCGCGAGAATTCCTCAAAGCGCGTGAATACCTTCAGATTTAGCGTAAATTCTCAAAGGCACACGATCCCCGCGTCGATAAGTAGAGCAAGACGGCGTCGAAAAAAGGCCACAGTGCATTCTTTCACGGTCTCGGCAAAGAAGTCGACGAGGCCTCGTTATAAATTTCCAAACGGCTCGCGCAACATCTCACTCAGGCTCTCGGGGAGCGCAAGAAGCGCGATATTTAATCGGTCTAATGCAGCGCACGTGCGCGCGGCTTTTTCCCCGCCGAGAGCAGAGAGAGAGAGAGAGAGAGAGAGAGAAAGAGAGAGCGCATAAGTCTCCGCGCTCGCAGATAAATAAATACGACGCCGGAGCTTTATGCGTCTCCGGCGTTTTTCGATTCCGCGCGCGGTGGTCTTTTTCACCCCACCCCCCTCCCGTTCCCCCTTAGCGAGGAATATTCTCTGGCTTGTCGACGCGAGGCGTGATTCAGTGCGTGCCGAGCGATAAAGCGCGCGCAGTCGTGATTTCACTTAATGATCTATTGGCCGGATAGATCTCGCGAAAAAAAAAATGAGATATAAACCCGGGCGCCGGACAATGCGCCGCGGCGATTTTTATCGCGGCCGCTGCTTTGGTTATTTGGTTGGGTGGTGCGTTTGTCACTGATAAGGGCTGCATAATTTGCGCGCTGACTGCACGGGATCGTGTTGAAACTATTGGCGTTGTTAGAGGAATTTATTAGGCGGCTCTCGGAGAATGAGCTTTATTTAATGGACTGTTTTTTCTTTCTGTTTCAGGTAAGAGTCAATTGTATTCAAATTTCTTTCCGCCGGTTGGCCACTTGCGTAAGTTACTTGTTAATTTAATATACGAACCAGTGCGGGCTAATAGTTAAAAAAAAACTGCGTCAAACAATGTAGCGTTTGCTAAAAATTCCGAATCATATGCGGTAAAAAAAAATACAAGAAATTCAGCGATACGCAATTAATTTATGTAACCGGGTGTCAAAGGCGCCATAAACCACGTAAACCAGCGAAATCCCTTCATAAATAAAAGTTTTCCTCGGAAGAACGTGAGGCCTACTCCGCGTACGCGGATGTCGCGCTCTCCGTCCGGCAGCAATAATAATAACGATAATAGCACGGAAAAAAGGACGCGCGGGGAAGCAGAGAAAAAAGAATGGACACGGCGCGCGAGTAAATCATCGCCGCGGATCGTTCGACAAAGAGTCTTTATCGCGCGGCGATGACGATAAATCAGCTGTTTTCTCTCCCTCCCCTCCTCTCATCCGCCGGAATCCCGGATTCTCACGCGCGCGGAGCGAAGGCGGCGCTTTTCTTTCTCCCCACCCCCACACGCGAGCGCGCGCGCACAGACACACACGCGCGCGCGCGAGCGAAGAGCCCGGCGTGATTCATATAAGGAGGAGATTCTCCGCGGGATTCTTCCTCCTCGCATCGAGGGGCGATAAATTTCGAATAATTCGCGCCTGCGTATAGCAGCGCGCCTTCTTCCTTTCCCGCGTTGCGGACCTTATTTATTTATTCATTGTGCTATAAGTGAACTATATCGAGATTTACGCGGCCGCGGAAACAATCGCGATGCCTATCGAAATATGCGCGCATTTTCGAATAATTTGCCGACCCGCCGGATCGCGCGCCGATATTTATTTATTCATTGTATTTTAAGAGGAGAGCCGCCGCCGCCGGCACCCGGGGGGAGGTATTGTTTTTGCCGCGATCTGAGCCGCGGGCTGATTTTAAAATCGCGACCGCGCGGGAGTCGCGTCGACTCGGGAGATAACGAAGACCGCGGACTCGCGTAATTCCATTATTGTTTCTTTGGCTTTTGATTCGCTCTCGACTAACCGACTTTCATTATTCAGAGCCGTTGGGAGAGAGACGCGAAAAAAGGAGTCGCGACGCGAGCTCCTGCATTTTTGACGACGCGAAATTTTTTTCAGTTTTATTGCTAACTTGCTGTTAGTTCGTTTGTCATCGGGCCGTTTATTTTTAAACGTTACTTTCGCTAATTCTCTCAAGTAAACACGTTATGAATATAATCTCGGCGAAATCGTTTCGACGGAAAGCAAAGTACGTTTGCTCGTTAATTAAATATCGAATACGATCGCTTATAAAATTTCCAAAGCAATTATTTGTTTAAACTTTTATAATTGAATTTTGTACTCTGATTGGAAATTTCTAAAAATAAGAGCCACGTTCCTTCAACTCTCCGAAAAATAAACCCAATTAAAAAAGAATCTACTTAACGAAATCGAAGCCAAAGGACAGGAACGAGCCGCCCTCAAACGACGACGTAGGAACGTCAACGTCGCCGTCAAGACGGGCGACGTTTTTTTGCCCGCGTTTTTTTTCGGGTCAAAGCACCCGGCGACTCTCCGCCGCGACTCGCGCCCAAAACCGAGTGAAAATTTTCTTACTCCCCCCTCCTCGCGCGGGCGTTGTTTAATCGGCCCCGCGCCGACGGCTGATGTGTTTGGAGAAGGACGGCAAAAACCAGATTCCGGAATCTCGGCGAGTCTGCGCGTCGTCTTTTTACGCGTTTAATTAAGAGCCGCGGTGACAGGCCCGAGGAAGGGAGCACGATAATCTCTATTTTCGAGCGGCGTATTTTCAAATAAACGCCCGGCCGCTGTCCGCTGTTTGTTATGCTCGGTGGGCTTCTTTTTTAAGTAGCATTTAATTTAACCCCGAACGGGAGATTTAGCCTTTTCGCCGGGACGGGGGGGCCGTTCGCGGACTTTGGAGGAAGCGATTAATTAAATTTATGGAGGGCTTATGAATATTGAGAGCGCAGGTCATTTTCTCGCTGATGTTTTATTGATGAATATTAAAAAGTATTCATTGTTTCGTTAGAAAAATTGCACGTGTACCGCATAATAAACATAAATTATGCATGCAAGATTTTACGAAGAAAGTGCGGGTATGCTATTAAACCATTAAGGGGCATAATTTACTTGTATGTAAATATCCCTTCATTAAACGTGCGATTTTTGAAATATTAAAAACAGTTTACAGCATAACATGTTAAACGATAAATCCATAATAAATATTAAAAAAACTGCTTGCGCACGATTCAATCTCCGAACATAAGACTTCCGCCAACACAAGGAAATTTCTCACCGCCCCGTTCGACCGCCGCAAATGAATTTTTTCGCTGCTCGTAAACCCCAAAAAAGCCCCTCCCGACAAAGCTCGAGCCCCAAAAGGAAGCCGAAAAAATCGTGCAGGAACTGCACGGGCACAGAGCAGAGAGGCACGTGACTCGCACGTGCGCGCGTACACGAGCGCAAAGGATACCGACAGGACACGGCGGAAGCTTCCTTCCTCGGAGTCTCCGCGTGACGAGAAATCGATAAATCCAAGCGGCCCCTCCGAAAATGTCGGTGTTTGCGCGCGAGAGATTTACGAGCCACTAATCGGCCTCTTTCTCTCTCTCGGCGCAAAAAATGCCCGCTGGATTTCGCGCCCCCGCGGAGATGAAAATTTAAGGAGGAGAATTGATTTCGGCCGCAACTACTTGTTTCTCGTTCCGTGAGATTGACCTAAATGAGGGTTATTGATTGCGGAGGTTAAGCTCGGCAAGTTTTTCCGCTTGATTAACGAGCGGCCGGTATTTCGGCGGTGAGAAATGAGTCGCGAGCAGCGAGCGGTGGTTATAATAAATTTCGGAGGAATAACAAATTCTGCCGCAAATTGATCGATCTTTTCTTGCGGAAATTAGTTGCTAACTAATTTATATTATAACTTATTAAGCTGGAAGGTCCTTTTCAGAATCAGCCGTTAAAATCAAGGACTTAACGAGCGGACGTACGTCGGAAAAACGGCGAAATTGCAAGCGTCGGAGCCTATTATAATTTAGCAGCGCTGAATAATGATTAAGAATAAATTATGCTCAAAGGCAGTAGTATAAATTGCAGGAAAAGGTAGTACCGACTTCAGTCCCATAAAATAAAGAACTTGACGATGTTATAACTGCAAATTTACTTCCGCGAATACCTTCTATCCCATAAACTATACGTCTCTTACACAATTTTACAAGTGTTCGCTGTCCTTGCAGACTACGGAAACTACACTTTTTACCGTCGCTGCATCGGCGGATCTGAAATTCTCACGTTCGTCTCCCGATAGCTCTAAATTTCTATTTGTTCGCGGCGATTTTCATTCATAAATTTGGCTCGATCTTTATGCGCTTAAAGCCGACAACAAATAATTCTCCCCCGGCTTTCAACAAACTTGCCCCCTCGCCGTTTCCTTTTAATGCCTCTATTTTTGCCGTTTTCACTTTCCCTCTCCGTCCTGCTCTGCATGTCCGCTTCCGTCTTTCTTGCTCTCTCTCTCTCTCTCTCTCTCTCGCAGAGAGGCGTAAAACGCACCAGTCGTATAAGCAATGACACGAAACGACCGAACGTTACTCGCGAATCGTTTTGCAGCGTCCCTCTCTTTTTCCTCGGCTTCGAAAGAGCTTCCCTCTGTCTGGGCGAAACGACTCGTGGAAAAACGAGCAGCGCGACATTACGCGTGTAAAAGAGATTCCCCCCTTTGATCCTCCGAATGAAGCATTTTTCGCCCTTTCGTCCCCCCCCCTCCACCCGCCAGCCGAGCGTTTTCTGCACTATATATCTTTTTTTATTTCGTCGTTTTCCGTATGTTCTACGCGCCTACATTTGTATGCGCGGCTGTTTTTCTTTTGGAGGAAATTCTCGCTTTCGCGCGGATCCTAAATACTGTCCGAGAGAAATTCCAGTGCTATGCTTTGTGTCTAATGCTGTGTTTGTTTGTTTGTTTCCATGAAAAAAAAAGGAGGAAACGGATGTTAACTTATTTATTTAAGCCTTGCTTTGGAAATTTAAATTCGCGCTTTTAATGAGGTTATGTCGAAATAAAAGCGTTGCCGACTTGAGACGAATAAAGTAGGAAACTTATCTGAACTGAGTTTTCCAACAATTGCTTTTATAATCTTTGTACTAAAAATCAACAGTGGAAATGATACTTTAAGTCAAGAGTGCTGGCGGCCAACAAAAACCGCAGTTTTTTCAACGGTCTTGGGTGTTTATTTATTTTAAAAAAGCGTGATGAGTTTTTTGGTTCTTCATTCGATACCACTCTAAAGCTTAAAATAACACATTACATCGTTGGTTCACCAAGATGAGTTTCTTTTTTTGTCATCGCTCACTTTTCCGCTCCTGCGCTCTGTCGTAAATAGATTAAAATTCGAAGAGCCTCGGAATTTAATAAACTTTTGCCGCACTTACAAGTTAACGCGCAAAAAACTCGTATTGAATACACCGCCACGCCGCGCTCTGCCCTCTCAATATAATTTTACAAACCTTTCAGCTCTCTTAAATAAACGTCTCGCTTAAACGCGAGAGATATTTATTTCCCCGTACGTACCGCGGCCGAAGTGTCTATTATTCAATTCAGTTCCGGCGCGATGCCCATAACGTGAAATCAAAGCGGCCACGCAGCCTCTCCTCGCCGGGAAAAATCGAAGGGTGTATATAATTTTAGAGAGTGCGAGACAGTTTAAAATACACAGCCGGCCAGCGTTATCTCCTCGCTCGAAAGAGAGAGGGAGAGCGCGGAAGTGTCGTATATCATCGACTTGTGTAAGAGAGGCGGGCGCTCGACAGCCGTCACGGCTTTGCCTTCGACTCGGCTGCTGCTGCTCCTGCACTCCCTCTGAAAAACTTGTTAACAAGCCCCGACGAGGAAGAGAGAGAGAGAGAGAGAGAGAGGGAGAGAGAGAGAGAAAAAAGTGAAGCGCGTGCCTTTTCAAGAGGCGGAAACAGGCCCTTTTTCAAATTCCTCGCGCTCGCGAGACGCCGCCGCCTTTTTCTGAACTCGCTGCGCCGAGCGAAGACAGCTGCCCGGCTTTTTGGAGACACCCGGGAAATGAGAATGAAGACGCTTCGAGAGCGAGATGCTAAGAGATTGAGGAGGGGGTGGAAGCCCGGTGATTTGTAAAGTCTCACCGAAGTTCTTGTTGTAAATATTATTGGAGCTTGAATTGTATACAGATTGAAGAGGTGATTTTGATAGTGAAAGCCATGTACAAATACCAATAATTGGCTGAAATCTTTCTAAAATTACTGTCAAATAGAAAATCTATTTAAATCGAAATACGATTATTAGGCGTTACTTAAAAATACAGGTAAATTTGTCGCCAAGAGAACTACAATACACTTCTCGGCGTAAATGCAGATGCAAATTATACAAAAAAAAGCCCGGCGCACGGGCCCAAAACGCAGAAGTCAAAGACCCAAAAGTATCGTTTCACCAATTGAAAAAGTAGCCGGATCTCCGAGGCACTTTATTTATACATCCAAACGAGTGAAAGAAGCCAGCTGGAGGGTATATGCAAGAGAGAGCGGGAGAAAGGTGCGCGCGCCCGGAGACAGAAGAAGCGAGGGAGAGTCCATCGGATAATGAGGAAGTCGTTCTATCGCCTTTGAAAAAAGGAAGTCGCCCGACAGATACCGACGCGCAGCGTGAAGTGCGCGCAGCGGGATCTTTAAAATCTTCGAGTGCGTTTCGCTCTCCTCCCCGTTTTTATTCCCTCGCTTTGTGCGCGCTCCCGATGAAAGGGAAGGAGCCACTGCAGGACACGCGGCATCTAGCTTGATTCATACACGCTTACGTGAGATTCTCCGATAGCTTTATTTTTTTTTCTCCTTTTCGCGACGGAGCGCGCTCCTTCTGCACCTCCGTGTCCCGCTATTCTCCCCCGGCGGCTTTCAAAAGTCAAAGAGGGAGTCGTTTCCCTTTCATTAGGTGTCGTGCGAGTGAAAGAACTTGCGCCTTTGTAACGGGGAATTTGTATTTCATTGGGTGTACAGTGTTTCGAGGGCTCTCAAATGAGTATTGGATATATATATATATATATATATATATATATATTCTCCTTTGCAAGAAATTTTTGCTTTTTTTTTAATTCGGCGAAAATTCTTCAATGCGAATCATCCCCTAGGTATCTTATTAGCTGCAATAAAACAGTTAATAAATACACCGCGGTCGGCGTTGCACAATTTCCTCGTTCTTCCGACACTTTCAACCAACAAAATCCAATATCAAATTCTCGATAACGAGCATCGCGAAAGGCAGTAGGAAGCTGCAGTAAATCCCCCAATTTGTAATACGATCTCCAATTGTCTGTCAGAGACTAATTCAGAGAGCGCCGATGGAGAAAAATAGAGGTGGCTCTCGGCTGTGAAAGGCATCTTCGGACATAAAGATCCTCCTCGCTCTCTCTCCCTCGGAAAAATTTCATTCGCCGACGCGAAGTGCCCTCCTCGCGCCAGTATTTTCAGGCGGTCGGGACGACGACGACGACGACGCCGACGACGACGTCATTTACACCGAGAGCTGCTTCGCCTTTGCCACCTTATCGACGATCGTCGGCCGGGGGAGAGAGGGAGAGGGAAGCCATTAGCACCTCGACAATTAAGTGAACGCTTCCGAGTCGAGTGCGAGACGTTAATAGTCATTTCCGAAGGGGGAGGGGGACGGAGGCGATATGGGCTTGTACGCGCACGAGGAGAGAGAGTCTCCTCTTTCTCAAAAGGCTTTGAAAGGGATAGCTCTCTGTGCTTGGGTGCGCGCGTGTGTGTAGGTGCTCGCAGGTTTTTTTGCCAGGCTGTGGGCGGGGATTTCTTCGCTGATGAGAGGCTGGGATGCCCGGTGCGGGAATTCTTTCTTATAGACGGGCCGCATTCAGATTCACGGCGCTGGGTGGGATTGGAAAATTAAAAATCAGGAGCTTTATTTTCAGCCGCGAGATCTTGCTGCGAGATTAACCTTTTGATAAGGAATACGCGATGTAAAATTTTGTACTACTTAGCTGAACAATGTTTCAGCCAATTTTTTGAGATTGAGATTCTGTCGCTGCGGTTTTATTAATAATTTTACACATACTAGTATGTAAACGCTTATGAATAGAAAAATTAATTTCACGATATCTGGACGCATAAAAACTTCAAGAGAAGCTTGTCGAACTAAAATTAGTCGAAACGCTGCGTTCGTCACGGAAAACTAGCTTCTCCACTAATTTTAAAAATACTTCGACGCCTTCAGCCCGAAGCTCCGAAATCATCGGCGCATTAAACGGGTCATCGAGAGCATTTTAGAGCGTAACGAAGGCGACGAGTCGAGAACGACTCTCGCACTTTTAACCGGCCCTTAACTCTCTCGCCCGCCGGCGAAACGGCGCGCGGCCTTGCAACAAAATGCTTTTCCGCCGTTTTTCTCCGCCCGTTGCGTAATATAAGTGGCCGTGCATATAATAAAACCGCCGGGAGCTTCAAAGCGCTCGGCAATCGCTTCCATTTACGAAATCCGGCGCCGCGCCGTTTCACGATCTCTTAAGTACGAGCGCGCGTCCATTAAAACTGAATTGTCTCCTCTCGCCGCGGTGAGAGGACCTTCTTTTTATACCTTCGAGTGTCATATTCCATGCAGCCTTTTCATTTCGACTGAAGATACTTCGTGTCGAAGTACCCGCAGTCCAAAAAAAGGGATACGCCGAGATGCGAGGAGGGACGGGGAGAAAAAAGAAGAAAATGACTGCCCCGGCCGAAATAACCTACTGCACGAAGGCAAATCGGTTAAGGAGAGACTAACATGAAGGATAATATTTTAAAATAATGCGGTCTGTCTACTCTCCTTTCTTTTATGCTTAATGTCCTGACCGATGTGTTACAAAAACAGGCGTTTTTATCCGACTGGTTTCAGTATGGTTTTTAAGATTCGAAGCTTTTTATTTCATATAGCCGTAAATTTACTCGACCAATAGGTGGAACGGTTGATTTTCTTATAGATAAACAATCTACAGTATTTAAAGAAACAGGAGGAAATTGAATTTATTGCACGATAAATATAACTTAATGTCGAATAAATTATTCCCGCTGTAAAAAGCGAAAAATCCTCAACAGATAAGATGAATGAAAACTAGAATCTAAACAGGATTCCTACGCCTCATTGTATCCCATTGTTAATAAATGCATAAATTTCCCGGCGTTATTATTTTCCGCCAGTCGTGGATGAACAGAATCGATTATCGCGCGAAATACGAAAGATTAAAAACGACAAGCGTCATTTCTCCGTCTCCCCCTCCGAGCCGCGATAATTTACTTAGAAAACGACGCGAATCCGCCGATAAAGATTCTTCGCTGAAAAAGGCAATGATTCACGCAAATAAAAAAAAAAAACATTAAATAAACGATCCCTAAGATTTCTCGTTATCTCGATGACTAACGCCGTTCTAAATTTACCTTCGCACACATCGAGGCTCTGCGGGCAAAAGGACGACTCGGCGCATGAAAAATGGACCGTCCAACTTAATTTTCGTCGACGCAACACCTACAAGCATTATCAATTTAACTTCTCGCGAATTCTATAAGTGCACGGCGATTTATAACGAGAGAGAAAGAGAGCCGGGCGAAAAAGAGAGGAGAGCTCTTCGCCGCGGGAATGCGTAATGGTAGCGGCTTGCAATTTTGGAGGCTCCTCCTACGCGCGACTTATTTATCGTTTTAGCGCGGCTCTCTCTCTCTCTCGCGCTGGAAAATAATATCTTCCGAGAACAGCCGCCCGGGGGTAATGGCACTTACGTATAAAGTATTTACCTTTTCTTTCTTTTGATCTCTCATTCCCGACTCGGATGGGAGAGAGAAAGAGAGAGAGAGTACATTCTTTTCTGCGGCCGGCGGCGTAATGATGTCTTCGGCTTTTATCGTTCGGAGCCCCGTAAAACCGACTTCATTATTTTCTCTCTCTCGCGGCCGTCGATTAAAGCCGAGAGCTAGCGGACGCGGGCCTGCCCTTGACCTCCGCCGGGGCATAAACCACCGCGTCACGCTCGAGTCGAGGGAAAGCCGGAGACGGGACGAGAGAGAGAGAGAGAGGAGTGTAGGTAGGAAGGAAAACGAAGGATTCTCTCTCGCTCTTTTACGCCGACGTCGGCCCGAGGATGTTAAGGACGCGGGTCTGTCGATCGTTAACGTTTCGGGTGTTTAATGCAACTTGAGTAATCTTAATTGTTTCGAGGGAAAAAATTCCCGATTAGTTTTATTATATGGTGCTGTAAGCGTAATTGCAGCGGCTTTTGCTGGGTTTTTGCGCCGCGATATTATCCTCTAGCTTTTTTACGGATTAGAGTTAATAATATTTTTTATTTTTATGCGTTTTTATAAATCTGTATAAAATTGCTGGTTTCTTAATAGATTCTTTCTTTATGTTCCAGGTAAATATCTATATTTATAATGCAATTGGCTGCAGCGCGCCCCATTTTACGTAAGTTTAATGCAAAGAAAATTCGTCGCAATAAGCCTTTCGATTTATGTGCACATCACTCCGTTTAGGAAAAAAAATATGACATGTTTAGTGTTCATCTACGATACACTGCCCCGCAAAGAGTTAACGCAGCAGGTTTTCACAAACGAAGAATCTATTTCCATCCAGAAGTGATAAACGTCGAAGCTGATTTCCCAACAAATTTTCCTCGAACTCTCGCGTCCACGTATTCCGTATAAGCAAGCACTCTGAAAATCGATAGAACACACGCATCTGTTCGCCGGTGAAACCGTTAATAATAAAGCCTCTCTCTCTCTCTCTCTCGGTCACACCGCAACAAAAAACTGCATCCGCACAATTAATTCCCGGCGACCCTCGCGCACAATGCGCTGAATAAACGAAATCAAACCTCCCTCCCTCTCGTCTTCCCGGCGGACGGCGCAATATAAGTCAGTTGGAATTTCACACGATGCTCGGCGAACCGCAGGCCGTTCGCTGCGAAACCGCGAGCGAAAGAAGCGAGAGAGCCAGGCTCTCGCCTTCGAGTCTCCGCGCACTTCGCACACACACACGCGCGCGCGCGCGCACACACAGCCGCAGGTGCGACAACTCCGGCGACGGCGACGCGACCGCCCGCTCGAGGTGAGGCTGCGGCGCGCGCTTCTTTGCGCCCGACGACGCACCGCTGGTGAACTTTATTTGTTACGCTGATTCGTCACCTCGGCTTTGCGCCCCCCGCTGCCGTGGCTTCGGTCGTTTCTTCCGTGGGTTATTGGGGCATTGATACTGCGAAGGATTCTTATTTCACGGGCCTCGAAATATCCGTTCCTTTAGAGCCCGCTTACCAATAAATGTATTAGAGCACGCGATTATCAATAATATCGGAAGATTATTAGCCGCGCTGCAATAAAAATGCGCATCTAACGACCCCACCAATCTCCGCTTCCCAAAAAGTTCTTAACCGCGAAGATCGCGAAAGAGTAAAATTAACAGGAAGCACTCGGGAGAGCGAGGCGCCAAAGTACCCTCCTTCTCACCGACGCATTACGCGAGCCGACTCACTTGGCAGCCGCGATATATATTCATAGCGCCGCCGCGGCCCGGGGAATTAATTCCTCGGTCAGCCGAGTGCGGCCAGTGCAAAACTATCCCCGTTTCTTCGTCTCTCGCACGAGAGACGTCGCTCCCCATCCCGAGTGCTTTACAAGAGCGAGGAGAGACGCCGGATGTCGGCGTCGACGCCGTCGCGCGGATTCTCAGCTAAGATGACCAAGTCTAATGTTACCGCGAGCCGGCGTCGTTCTAATGTCGGGGGAAGGGAGCGAGGAAGCTCGTTAGCCCCGCTGGTTTATGCGCGGATGCACCTGTTGTTTTTAAGGGCCTTTTTTGCCTTTTCAGGACATTGACACCGCTCGCCGCGCGGCATGAATCATTTTGACGTTAAGGGCTGAGGCGTTTGATGCGGCCCCGCGGGCTTTATTGCCGCGATATTATTTATGATAGGAGCCAGGTTTTTTTTGATGCGGGCCGAGTGTTTTCGCCGGTGATTAAGATTCCGAAAATTCCTTTTTTACTGCCTTCAATCTGAGCGATTAATCTGAGAAGCAGCGCTTTTTTTTCATTGAAAAAAATAACTGTGGCTCAAAGGTTCAGGAGCTTAAAAACCGCGCATTCTTGAACAATTTTGCTTCATTACAGTCCATCGTGACTGGTCAAAATCTAAATTCATCCACCATGCGAAATTTTGATTTCACCCCTAGAAAGTACCAGAAACGCATCGAATATTAACACAAGACTTTGAAAAACCCAGAACGAAGAGATTAGAAAAAAAGCAGCGCATCAATCCCTACTACACCGCAATTAATTCATCCCGCCAATTTGCGTGTCCAAATATTTATCCCCACGAATATATTCGAGCCTCGCGCCTACGCACTCTTAGGCTGCGTATCAATTACTTGACCCCCGCATTCTTATCAAAAGGTAATTAACCTTTTTTCTGCCCATCTTATCCGAGAGCGAGAGAAAGAGAAAGAGCGGGGAATAAAGATAAATCTAGCTCGGAGCCCACTTTGCATTGGAAATTCGCATCCTCGGCGTTCATCTTCATTAACCCAGTACTCGGCTTTTTTCCCGCGCGACCCTTCGAGGCCGTTTGTACTCCGAGCTCTCTCTCTCTCTTTCTCTCTCTCTTCTTTTCTCTTAGCCGAGTGAACGCGACGAGACTTCCCCCTCCCCCCTGAACGCGTCGTCGCCCTCCCCGGAGCTGAAATTCTGTCACCCCTTTTTTCGCGCCCGAACGAGTGCTCCACTCTCACGATAACCCAAAGAGCGAAAGAGAGCCTGTCCCCCTTTTTTAAGATTCTCCCGTCGATGGGCGACGCGACCGGCCCGAGAGTCGACGGGTGCTTTTCGACGGAGTTGTCTTACGTCCTACCGACGCGAACTGTGCTGATGATTCTTTTTCTTTATGTAAGCGCGAAATGAGAAGTGGGATTAAATGTGTCTTAATTTACGCGCATCATTTTATAAGAATTTAAAATAATTTCGTCAAATTTTATTTTCTTGTAATAAGGACGATTGAAAATAATTATAAATCCGATTATCATAATTAAGTATCTTGTTTGGTATTTAATTCTAGCTATGAAAGATTTCAGGTTTACAATTACATCAGATACTATCTGTAATATATATTTCAACTTTACATAATTCCCGTTTCTCATTTCACGAAAGAACTATTCTAAAATTCCAGTAATATCCTACATTTTAGCTTCGCTTCAACTATTTCAGACAGAGCTGCATTAAGTTTATAGTTTTTGAATAATCTAGAAGGCCTACAACGGAATGTCGAGCGATTTTATCAGGGAGATTTCGGCGGCAAACGCTAAACATTTTTTTAAAATTCAAACGCACCTCTGCCTAAGCGACCTTCCTATCCGAGAATCTTAACCGAGAGCCAGAAAGTTATGCAAATTAAAAATTGAAATGACTTAGATAAGGTTCTTTAAAAAAAAAGAAAAAAAAATCAACTCGCGTAAAACCTTATCTCTCAAGCCCGAGCAGGGTGCATAAATATTTATTTATTGTAAAGCCTCGGCGTCTCCTCGCGGTATTCAGCGGCGAGCAACAGTCACACCTGCTTCTTACACGCTTTTCTTCGAGCTCTCGCTCCCGTTCTTTTTGTTCGCTCGCATGCCATCCATTTATCTTGGCTCTCTCTCTCTCCCCCCTGCCCCTCCACCTTTCTCGCTAAAGTGTATTGCATCGGCTCTCGGGGGTATTAGAAACATTCGCGGTCATTTCTCTCCTCGATTTTCCGCTCTCTCCCCGCGCGCGGCGCGCTCTCTTTCACTTATTTCGCCCGAGGTGAAATTTCGGGGGGCCGGGCGGCGGCCAGGGGATATCAGGTGCCGGATCGAAGCGGTTACGGATCGTTTCTCCTGCTTTATCTTCCGCCTCGTGAACCGCCCGGCTCCCACCGGTGGGTCCGGCGCTCTTTTTTCTTCACACTGTGTCAGTATATGCACGCTTGCAGATTAGGAGGCAGGCCGCGCGGTCTCCTTTATTTTTCGGCCGCGGAGAATTAACGTCTCTTCTTGGGCTTCGAATCCGCGGTAATCCCCGGCCGGAGCGTTATCGACGCGCAGCATCGCGATAAGGACGATTTAGCCTCGATCTTCCCTCTCTTTCTGGATTGCTCGCTTTCCTTTCACCTCTTAATGCGCTCGCATTTCACGTTTCTTATTCCAGAGTCCCTTCTGCGGCGCTGCTTTTTTTTGTCACCCGCAGGCGAGGCCATGAACATTGGGGAAGATTAACAGGCGAGTCGGGGGGGAGGATCGTGGCTGCAGAACCAAATTGAGGTTGATAATTGTATATTTTTTAGTTGATTCGGGGGGAATATTCAGGGTGGCGAAGATAAGCTTCATAAAGCAGACTGATACTCCAATTTTACGGTAATTGATGTGTTTTTTGCTTTATTTTTTAGTATTTATAAACTAGTATAGCGTTTTAAGATAAAAAATCGTACAAAAGTAGCTTCTAATTATTTCACTTTATATGGACAATGTTTAACAGCTGTTGCACAATTTAAAAAAAAATGAACTGTCTTTTATCGGCGAATGTAATTTTTTTTTCCAAAAGGAAGCACGAATAACATATCTTTATAGTTTTTAAATTACAAGTAACCTCCGAGCACCCGTCAGCTGCTTTATTCTTTTGAAAAATTTACGATGCGAACTCAGTCATGATTTCAGTCGTGTATAATTGGTTTCTGGGAGATAGCAGCCAATTACAGCTTCTAGGATCACCCGGCAGATACGGCCTGCGAACGAATCCACGCGAAACTAGAATGATTCAGCAGGCGGGAAGCGAAGGTCGCGCATCCTGTTCCCTTCGTCGTTTCGCCGCAGCCTTAATCACCCGGCGGAAAAATGCTTCTCTCTCTCTCTCTCTCGACCGGCGATGTAACGACCAAAAATGACCTTAAAAAGACTCGGCGGAGAAAGGTCGGGGAGCGCGGCAGGTGTGGCGAGGATGCAGCTCCTTTTCTAGGTTACAGCGTCTATCGGGAGAAATCGCGGACCTCCCGCCGACGACGAGGACGGTGTCCCTCTCCCCCCGAATGTAGGTTATATGTCGCGAACCAGCGCGCGAACCTGAGATTCTCCGATAATGGCGGAGATGCCATTATGCGCGCGGCGACGCGCGTTTATGCGGGACCAATAGAAAGTCGCGGCCGGAGGAAGCTTTAATGTGTCATTTATACGTGGGCCGCGGGGAGATCGGCTGGGCCGATTGCAGTAACGAGCTTTCGCGACCGCCGGGTCGCCGCTTTTTAACTTGGCTTTTTGAATACTATTTCGTCTTTCGCGTGGACCGGCGATATCAGCTCTCGGTGGCTCGATTCGATTTTGGTGGCTGTTTTGTTCGTTAAAATATTTTCTAGAATTACAGGTAATACCAAACGAATATTACAGATTCGAATTAACATTTTTTATCGCGAATGGCATTGAGGTATAATTTTAATAGAATTAAATACTTTTTCAATATAGCTGAATTCGTCAAAAAATGAAAGTTACAGCAACTTTACATCTTGACGAAGACGTAAAGATAAAGATTTAAAGTAACTGTAACTCCGGTCTCTGCTCAACATTGCATTATAAAACTCGACCGCAAAGCCTTATAACGACAAAAAGAAAGCGCCCTCGAGCAGAACCAATGTTTTCTTCTTGTTAACGATTAACTTTCAATTGTCCCGTCTGGTTTGAAAACCATCAAAGCGCCGCGAAGCGAGTCAAGGCAAATGTTGACACTGGCCGATCATTTTTCCTTAACCCTCCTCCTCTCTCTCTCTCTCTTTGTCTCGCCGAAACTTTCCCTCACCTCCTTCCCAGACAATCTGTTCTCGCATTCGCGCGTCTTCTCCAATTACTCGAGTATCGTCCGCGCGCTAAGTAAACGGCGAAGCCGCGCCGCGAACATTTTTAGAGCGGAGCCGGCTCGTAAAGCGGGACTTTCGTTTTTCGACTGCGAGGCCTTTGAGAAACTGCGGATTTATCGCTCCCCTCGCTCTTCGCGAATGTATCCCCGATTTCGTATTTTTAGAGGCCGCCGCGGATGCAGGATTTTTTGATCTCTCGGAGAGCGGGACGAGGCGGCCGGAAATGTAGCGCGATAGAAAGTTTTAAATCGCGAGGTGAAGTTGCGCGGAAAGAGTCTTTGCAGGAGGAAGTGGAGCGGGGGGGTTTCGGTAAAAATAAGTTCGCTAACGATTAAACTGGAATTAGAATTCCGCTTTTACGTAAGATTTAAGAGCAATAATTTGTATTTTAAATTACGCAGGCATAAAGTTTAAGAGTGGAAACGTTTAATAAAACTAGTTTGCCGAACTGAATTCCTTGCAAAAAATAATTCAAAACTGAAAACGCCGCCGTTTCGAAGAACTTTTAGCATGTGCACCAGGCAGCGTTATCAATTCTCTACTTAAAAATCCTTGAGCACGCAAATACAACACGTGTAATGTAATTAGCGGAAGCAAAAAGCGTAAACGCTCATAAGATTTTAAAAGCACGCACTGCAAGTCAAATACGAACCGCGAAGAAGCAAAGAAAGCAAAATCGAGATGAAAGAACAAATTAATTACCTCGTAATGCCTCTGCATTTTTCAAGTTTTTAGCGCGTTAGCTTAAATTCAATATTTAACATGTTAATTTCGCCATTTCCATGCCTCGCTTTTTATCCTCTCGGTAACGAGTGAGAGAAATTATTTTTAATTAACTTCGCTTAAATTTTTCATACAGAAGAAATTTATTCCAGTAAAAAGATTAGATATGGAATTCATCGCCCGACTTGTGTGTAAGTTTTAAGAAAGAAATATCAGGCCGCGCTTATATATTTTATATCGATCGGGAGGTTGATTCAACGCCAGTCGGAGTAAAAATACTTATTACACCAAGGTTTTTATCCGATATTTAATAGATTTACCGACTCACCGAAAAAGCAATCAACATTCTTTCCGCCGACCCCGGGAATAAAAAGCTCGCCGCGCGGCAAAAATAGAAATAACGCAGAGAAGCACGCAATAAAATCTATCGGTAATCTCGGCTCGGGCAAAAGCAAGCAAAAAGTAACTGTCAAGAAGAGCGCGGCGGAAAGAAGAAGCGGGGGGAAAAGCGAACGAAGCCCGCGTGTAATGCAATTAGCAAGCACAAAAAGCTCCCTCCCGAGCGCGCGCACACGTAAGATTTTAAAAGCACGCGCGCACTCGCCAAATAAGTAAGCAGAAAGCAAGACACAGAGAGCGCGAGGAGGAAAAGGAGGAAGGAGCGGAGAGAGAAGAGGCGGGAGAAGAAGGAGGCGAAAAGCCACTCACTCTCCCATCCTCGTGGTCCCTTGAAATTCCAGCCGCTCTCTCTCCCTCTCTCTCTCTCTCTCGCTCCCAAGATTTCTGGGTAGATGTAGCGTGGAGATAAATGTCACATAATTAACCGGCGAAGTAATTAATTTCACGCCGAAGAAATCGGAATGCGTAGCGTTTCCTCGCCCCCGACGACGATCCAGCCTACGTACGCGTATATATACGCGCACACTCGCTCTCTTTTGTGCCTCCGCGGAGCGAGAGAGAGAGGGAGAGAGAGAGCACTTTGTGCTAATACCGGGGCTAAGCATGTGTGCCCGAGTGTGTGCGTGCGCGAGGGCCTCGAGCGAATAACCCGACGAGACGAGAGCGATACTGCGGGACATTGGTGTGTACGTGGAAATTGATAGAAAGAGAGAAGCCGAGATTGCCGGGGAGGAAGGAAGGCTCTCTCTCTCTCCGCCTCTCTATGCGCTGGGAGCGAGGATTTCAATGGGAATTGCTTTGTTTTTGCACGGCCCGCCTCTCGCGAGCTGATTAATACTGATTATTGCAGAATTTTGCTCTTGATTAAATAATTAACCCGCGGGTAATTAATTGATTTCGGCTTATGCGCGCCGCGGCTCTCCGGCTGGCTTCTCCGTAATCAAAGGCGGCCGAAAATTTAGAAATCTGGTCGACCTTCATTTCACTGCTCTTTTCGTGCTTGTGCAGTGCAGTCTGACGTTGATATTAATTTTTTAACAGAATACGCCTTTGAATTTTCCGAGTAGCTGCTGCGTATTATTCTTAGGCTTCATTCGCGCACGAGGGCTTTGTGTCTTAATCTGTTCCTGACAGGCATCTTGCTTCAATAATGTGCATCTATCAAGTTAATATACGGATTCAGTCCTTTGTTCCTCGAGTCGCTAATTGTTCCGCATAGCGTTCATTTTCTACGTTAGTAACCCAGATTATTGTACAATAGAATTATGAAAAGTATTGTAGCTCCCCGACTAAATCTTGACGATTGATTGATTACTTTCTACATTGTATGCAGCATCTTCATTGAGTTTGCCAGATTAGCTTATCTGAATAGGAGAATCGCATTTATTTATCAGTAATTTAAATTTTATGAACATTCCAGCATCTTTACTACATTTTCTTTCAGCAATAAAGTGTTGCCTCTTATTATCGCTAATTCGGGCTTTGCTTTGAAGTAGTTCACTGGCAAAAACTAGCAGTCAAAGCAACCGTTACTCGAGTTTCCCGATCACAATTCTCATCCGCAGAGACCAACTAACCCGAATTCACCTATTCCTATTTCAATTAAACGAGCAGCTCTTCTTCTTCTCCCAGCCTAATATTTCCCAACCCAACCCACCTTGTTGATAAACGAACGATATTAAAGGCACTTATTGCTTTGGACCTCTCGGCTGGACGCAAGATAAGAGTGTGTTGCGGCTATAAGCGGATGTCGTGTATCGGTATATCACATTAAGCCGGTATTCCGCCGAGCGGCACACAAGACCGTCCTGTGTACTCTCGGCGACGGATTGCATTTAATATTAGCTCTCCCGCACGAAATTCTAGTCGCGACGGTGAATGAACTTTCGCGGACGTCGGATATGTCAATTGGGCCAAAATTTTATTCGATTAAATATGCAATTTGGTGATGTTTTTCGTCCCCGCGGCTCTCTTTCTTCGGGGGATAGAAACTAGTCGGGCATGTATCTCGATTGCATTCCAGTTTCGAAATGGCTTTTTCTCAGGCGGAATACGGCTTTGAAATCTCAATTATTGCCTCAGAAAGAGGGAGAGAGAGAGAGAGTGTGTGTTTTTGCTCGCGGTTCCCGTAATATCCACGTTTCATTAAAGCAGTTATTTTGTATCTGGAACATGTAGAAATAAAAGATCGTTAATGATACTTAAACCAGTACCTTGCCCAACTATATGTATTCTTAATCACCATCATCAAGAACAAAGAGTAAAATAATAATCCCCATACTTATCTATCGCTAATTGTCGTAATGATACACGTATTTCAACGGCGTTTACGGATTGATGTAATCAGCTCCTTAAAAAAAAAATAATAATAAAAAAATAAGAAAACAGATCCAACCATCCACGCAACCCAGACCTCATTCATCAAGCCCACCATTCACGAAAACTCGTATCATCGCCCAAGCCCCCACGCGTTCGGCCTCTCGTGCTTTATCTCTTACATAACTCTGGCAAAACGAGCAGCGCAAACAAATCGCCGACTAGCCCCCGATCGGCAAAAAAGCTGCCCCCTCCCCCCGCGGAGGAAGTTCTCGGTAAAGGGGGGATTCATTAAAAGCGAGCCGAATCGAGAGCTGCGGGCGCGGCAAGGAAGTGCAGAGTTGCGCGCCGGAGCGATACGATAACGCGAGAAGCAATTATCCTCGCGGGAGCAGGCTGAGCCAGCAGCGTATGCCTCTTATACCCCCTGCCTATTACCGGGAGCCTGTGTAAGTGCGAGCACGCCGGCCGGATTAGTCCCAGCGTTTTCTCACTTTAAGGCAAGCCGACGCCGCCGCCGGAAAAAGGCCAGCGTGGATGTACAAAGACGGGTACAGTTAGCTGTCCGTAGGTGTTTACGGCTGTACCGCTGCTCTGAGCCGCGAGCATCATCGCCGGAGATATCGGCTTGCTGCGCCGGCTTGGGGTATGGACGCCGGTGCGTGTACTCGCCGCTAATTAGGGTTTAATTAGGCGAGATACATGCAGGGATTGGGGGGTTTTTCGCTCGGCGTCGAGTTGACGGAGCTGATTCGTATACTTTGATGCGGAGAAAAACCTCGGGCTTATCCTGTAATAGGATTTCCGTTAAATTCGTGCGGCAGAAACGCTCACCATTCTGTTGAGCTTGCTCCCGTTCTCTGAACTGTTTGTAAAAGAGTGCACCCTGAGAAATATTGTTTTTTTAGCTTAGGAGTTAATTCGGGATGTAAAGAGATTAAATCCCACAGAAATAAATCTGTCTCTCGGCGTATGAAGATTAAGTTAAGAAAATGAGTTTAATTTAAATTTGAAAATAAAATCTTATCTACTCAGCTGAAGTGGTCAGTCCGCGAGTGCAATTTATTTATTGCAGCTTCGCGGATTTAGTTCCTCAACCGGTGGAAGCGGGCGATTGAAAGTAACTACTGTCAAGCGGATTAGCAATCAAAGTGATGAAGAGTGATCGCCAGTACACTTATTTAAATTGCGAAATCCCGCTCCGATAAAAGTAGGCGATAAGCGCCACCCAGCGCTGGAAGACCGCAATTACCACCGATAGATTCGCGTCCCTCGGCCTCGCGCAAAAAGGCCGCCGCGCGCGGCGAAATCGCAGAAACGCGCTCCTAATTATAACAGTAAGTCAGCCGCGAGAGCGCACTCGAGGCGATACGCCCGGAGAGAGAGGAAAGAAGTGCGCTTGCACTATACGAGTGACGTAACCGCGACGGCGGAAAACAGCGCCGCGGAGAGAAGGAAAACGGCGCGCGGGGGTGAGAAAAGCGCGCTCTCGCGAGGCGTCGGGAAACGAAGCCGGGGCTTTTGTGCTAATGTTTACGCGTCGCGCGAGATAAGATGCAAGAGACGGTTCAAGCGATCGGGCTGCTGCTGCGACTCGCCGCCTCGCTTGCTCCCCCCCTGAGAAGCGAGGCTCTTGCGGAAAGTGGCTAGCTGTAACGCGAGATGGAAAGCAAAGGCTTTTTATTTCGGATTTTAAGGAAATGGGAGAAACTCTTTTCTGCTCTTGTGTAATGTGCGCACTGAATGTAATTTTATTTCAAACGTGAAATGTGAGATATAATGTATAAGGTGAGATTAGGAAAAATTTTAGAAGAAGTGTTAAATCTGATTGTAAGAGTTTAAATATTTTCAGAGTTTGTTGTGAATAAACATTTCACTAGAAACATTATATCAAAAAGGATTAATTGGATATCTTAATTTAAAAAAATAATATAAACTTAACAATATATGCAATCTACAAGTTGTTTTAACACGAATCCTAATATTTTTTAAAGTTAATATTTAATATTTAAATGGGATTATTATAATTATAATTATAGCTAGTGTCGAAAAGTGTATATGTAAAAGTTTTATACGTTTTAATTTATTTCGGAAGTTCTTACTTTAAGTAACTGTATTTAAGGGTAATAATTTTATTAAATGTATTTAGAATAGTTATGAATAAAATGACTGTTCTAAAATGATGCGAAATTAGAATTTAGAATTGTGTATATTGTCATAAAGTAAAAAGTCACCTAACAGCCTTATGAAACGAATATATGAAACATATAAAGGAAAACCATTAACGCTGCAATATTCAAAAGTGAACTTCCGCACAACCAGCACTTAAGCAAGAAAAAAAAAGCGGGGGGAGAGCAAAGGGCGACATTACAATACCGTCATGTTCCACTTTAACAAACGGCACTCTTAAAAAGGGCCAGCGTCCTCGATATTCACGGCCTGGAGTTTTCATCGCCATCGAAGAGAAAAGCAGCGACGGCGGCGCTCAAGAGAAAAGCTCCCCCTCGTCCCCGGCGCTATTTCCGACTTTTCAAAAAATCAAGCGAACGAGGCTCGGCAAAAAAGCTAAAAGAGGTCGAAACGTCGCCCCTCGCCCGGCTGTCGACTTCCCTCGAAACGGACGTCTCGCGCGCGTCAATCAAGAGCAGCGACGTCGAGAATTTCCTAGTGGCTCGTCATCCTGACCCCCGCGAACCTTTTATCCGCAGGGGCGGACAACAAATCGCTTATTGAGCTCCCGCGCCGACGACGAATTTATCCGATTCGTTTTTTTTTTTTTTTTTTTGGCGACCGTTGCGAACGCGTGGGATTTTAATGAAGGTCCGCGCGCCGAGTCCTCGCTAATTGAGTGAGATCGTCGCTCCGGGGAAATTCGGTGATTCCGCTCGATGGACGAGAGGGATTAGAGTGCATTTTGCTGCTGTGTGTTCTTGGGAGATGTCTTTTTGGGTGGAGATGGATAGGGCGCTTAGATTTATGTAGGATAAGTGGCTATGCATCTGTAAAATAATTATAATGCATTTTTATTTATAACGTAGGAAATACAGGAAATTCATGTTGTTACTTTAATTCTGCTGAAATATTGAACGGTATTCAAAAGGAAATAATCAGTTTAAAAATAATTATTTATTTGACGATTCCCACCATATCCTTTTATTAAATAATTACCTCTATTTTAACATTTATTATTTTTTATTATAATATACTTAACAATCCTTATTTTTAATTCAGTGTCGCGGGGATTACACCAAAATACCTCCTCCAAATAAGACCTCAGACCTAATGGAGTTGTTCCCGCATCCCCCAAAGCAGCGTGACCGAGGAAACAATACCCGGCGTTTCCGAGTCATCAAACATCCAGCCTCCCGCAGGCTACACGTTTCCTAGAATCCTCGCTCCTAATACCCGGGCTTTTTTCCTCCCCTCCCCCGCCCCGCGGGCTCCGCGAAAAAATCAGGCGCGCGCCGATTGTTGCGGCGCCCGAAATCCATTGTCCGCTTCAGGCGTGCGTATGCGCTGGCGACGCACGCCCTGCACGAGCAGCTCCTTTGTGCCTCGAGCCTCGGAAAATCCGTTTAACGCCGGATCTCTCTCGAGCCTCGGGCCCGTTACGCGAGCTGCGAGAAGGCGCTAATTCCACGCGCCCTGGCGTTTTGATGCAAATTTTTTGCCGTCGCTCGGCTGCTTTTCTGTGATGTATTGTGTGCTCGCTGCGTGATTGTAGAATGTTTAACAGTCTAAGAATGATTTTAAATTTTGAAGATAACTTTAGAAGTTTAACATAAGATACCTTCTGAAACGAAAAAAACCATTTATTTAGTCGGTACTCTTGCATTCAATTTGCAGTGTTACAGATAATTATCCCATTAACGCTCGAATACTCTGGATTTTTACTCGAAATTCAGGTCAAGTCTGTGCATTCACGAAAGCAGCCGAATTTTTTCCCGAACAGTATCCCAAATTGAGTTTTTCCGAGTTTGCCGAAATTGTCAAGGCAGATTAGAGCTTCCTCGGAGATTTGTATCCTCGGTGGTGAAACAAATGGTCCTTTGCTCAAATTAGAGGCCCTCGAAAATCCGTTAAAGCGCAAATCTTTCGAAAGAGCGCGTTCGCCGCGTTTCAAAGCCGCAGCGGCACAATGAAATCCACACACCTCTTTGTCCCGGCGCTTCCGCTTTGCGACGTGCGAAAGAGGTCCGTTTATTCGCGGGGGCGCTAATTGGCTCGTCGCCGCGCGCCGCTGATTGACTGTCCGGCCCGAAGGAAAAACGAGCAGAGAGAGAAAGAGAGAGAAAGAGAGAGAGGAGGAGATGGAAAATAGAGGCTTTTGAACGCCCGCTTCTTCGATTCCTCGCCCTCTTTGAGGGAGATTTTTTTGTCGCCGGGTGCTGTTTCGATTTGCCTTATTGTTTAATTCTCGTTCCCTTTAATCAAGAGCCCCTTTCGAGAGTTCCGGGCGAGCCTGCATTGAATTTGCCCGGCGAGCTTCGCTCTTTTAGGATTAATTTTTAGTTTCATTCGGCTCCGGAATTTCAGCCCGGTATTTTAGAGGGAAATCGCACTTTCGCTGCTTGTGCAAGCCACTTCGTTATTCGATTTAGAGTCTAATTTTCAGTCTGGTTTTGGATAAATTTCGGAGTGCTTCATTTAATTCCAGCTTTAGCTTCAAAATACATATACAACTGCAATTATTTTGAAGAAATAGAAAAGCATCTCGCCATCACTCTCGAACGGTGTTTATAAAGTACTACTAAAATCCGCGACGATGAATAATATTCGAAATTGAAAATTCCGCGAAATCATTAGGCGCCTTTATCGGGAATATCTTCGCCACTTACCATATTCTAAACAATGCAGCACCGGATAACCGTCTTTATTCCAGAATTGAATGCGCCTGAAAGACAAAAGTAACGGATCGCCGCTACAGTTAGCCGGGGGGAGCAGTAGTTTTTCCATGCAAAATCCCTCCGCGAAAACAGTGTCCCCCCCGGCTTTTCGAGGCTTCATTAATTACGCAAACACGGGCGAGAAAAAAAACGTCCGCGTATACGCGACTATTATGCGGTTACACGCCATTGTTTCGGATTTCGCGCACACGTAAAGCTCGTTCGTGTTCGCTCGGCCGTGCGACCGGAGCAGCCCGGGGAAAAAAAAACACGTCCTCGGGCCGTTCCGGCGAGCGCGCGGGACTCTCGGATTTCACTTTCGTGCGTCGTTAAAGTTTAAACTATATACGAACGGGCGCTCTCGCGTGTCGAAAGAATGTCGCACCGCTTCTTAATTATAAAAGCCGAGCGCCTCGCGGAAAACGCGGCTTTCGCACGGAATTTTTGCGTTTGATTTACGATCGCGATGATTAATCCGGGCTGGGCGTGCTTTTTCGTTTCGGGCAAGACAGTGCCGCTGGTTTATTCGTGACGGGCATGCGCGGTCGTGACAGCGACTCGTAAGTTCTCGCCCGGGCCCATCATCAAGTCACACGTTTTCTCTATTAAAGTTTCTAAACTTGTTATTTGTGAATTTTTTTTATTAGACGCTGCGTGTCTCACTTGGAAAAATTAGCGAGGGCATACATTTAAGATGTTTATTTTTAGGAAATTTCTTCTTTTGCGTTAAAAATTGTGAAAATTCGTAAATGGCTACGTTGTTTCCCGTCAAAATAAAAGCGACTCTAAAACACGCCTCGAAAAGAGGGCGATTAGTGTAAAATCCTTGTACAATAACCAAATAATCTCCGTACAATACGAAACACAAGTACCATAGATTCCGAGGCCAGATCCAGGAAACATCCGCATTAGCAACTCACGCTAAGCATCCACTCAAACCGAAAATCATCGCTAATAACGTTAATAATAAAGCCGAAAATCAATTTTACACGTGCTCAGCGGGCCTCGACAAGCCGCTAAGCGCCATAAACCGGCGGAAAACAATACCCGCGGCCCGAAACCCGGTGGCGTCCTCGAAGCGCGCACCTGCAATTCCCCCGATCGCGGACAGCGCAGATTTCCCAAAGCAGGAAGCACCACAGCCCGCGTACACCGACGATATCGAGCCGGGGCCAAAAATCCGCGCTCTCCCCCGTCTGATCCGGGGGGGAGGGGCTCCGGCGCGTCGAGCCCCGCGTGAAACTGACGGGCGAACACCGCGGGCGAGCTTGCTTTTGAGCGGCCGCGCGCGCGACGGAGAGGCGGAAGAATAATAGGCTAGCGTCGACCGCGGCTTGCGGCCTGCGGTCGCGGCTGCGCGCCGAGCTTCGCCCGCGGGCATTTTTCCTCCGAAGGCGCTGTTTTGAAATCGAGACCTTTTGTGCGCGCGGATATACTCACTCGAGGCGACGGGGTGGCCGGTGTTTTTTGTGTTTAAGCCGAGTGTATTATTGGCCGCGATGAGTGGTGCGGAGGGCGTTCGGAGCTGCGGTCGAGGGAAGAATTAAGCAGAACCGGTAAGAAAAATTGTTTGCGCTGATTCGATTAGATTTGTCGGCTTGACACTTCATGCATTTGTGATGTTTTATCGGCTTATTTATCTGCACTAGTAGGGAAAAAGGTTAATCTTGTCGTCTGGGATAGCGATTAATTTAATGAATATTAAAAGATTCAAAATCTAATTAATCATAAAGAATGCAATTACTTTTAACGAAAAAGTCTGTCAATTCAATTTTTTCCTAAAATAATTTACCACTGTCTGCAAATCTAATTTGAAACGTTAGAGTATAAGCGGTATAGATTATGCAGCGCCGCATTACAAAACAAAATAAAAAGTGAAAATCCGAAAAAGCAGAGCGCAAATTTTTTATCCCGAATCTTTCACTCGTTAACGATTCGCGAGAGCCTGTTAAATTATCGTCATTAAATTATCGCGCAAAACTGCAGGCACTTAAAGCCACTTTCGCCACGGTCAGACGGGCGCACTCAAAATTCAATGGCAAATCAAGCTTTCCCGTCGGCTGCTTATATACGCTCCCGGCTTTACAGGCAAAAATGCCCGGCGTATGCAGCTCCCCCGGCATAAACTCGAAGGAAGCAGCACCTGACGGGAGCGGCTACCGCGGCTCGTTCTTATGAATCTTACGGCGACATGTGCCATAAAAGCGTGTGCCGAGCCAATGCGAAGGGTCGATTTTACGCGCGCCTCCGTCCAGCCTTTCTCTCTCTCTCTCTCCCTCTCTCTTTTTATTTCGCGGCCGCCCGGAGATGAATTTTTTCGAGCCGCAGGAAGTGGGCGGCGTTACTTCGAGTATCGTTATTGCGTGCGTGCATATACGGGGAGGAAATGTTTCTTTGATGATACGCCTTTGTCCACCCTTTTTGCTCTTTCTATTATCCGCGCCGCCGCCGCCGTTGCTGCTGCTGCTGCCGTCGCTGGTGAGGTTGGCTGTCCTTTTTTTTTGCCTTTTTCTTTTTAAAAGCGCATCGCCGAAGCGGAGCATCACGCAGAGAAAGTGCCGTTTCGTTTTATGGCCTGCACACTGTGTCCGTCGCGCCCTGAAAAGAGAAGTCAGCGGCGGATGGGAAGGGGGGCAACGAGAGTGCGTGAATTTTTCGAAGCCTCAAAGGCTTCCGTGAATCATCGGGAGAATTTTTTCTCGCGAATTTCCAATGCATTCTCGATTTAGAGTTTATTCGAATTTTTCCAGGTAAATCTTTCTAATTGCTGGTGAAAATAGCACGTCCAGTTTTCCAGTATAGATCCCATTCAAAGAAACGGCCTTGCATTTTTAGCAAGCAAAAAATATTAGAGTGCACCGAATCCCGGACGCAGCTATTAACTTCCAAAAGCGCTCATTCCCCGACTATACCTTAAAAGGCATCATAAAATATGTAAAATACCAGGCGCTCTTCATGAATCACCGATAACAATCCCTGGATATAATTCAACCGGAATCGCTCATTTACCATCTCGTCAAGCGGCGAAAAGCCGCGGCGGCGCGATGAGGATCTCCGACATCGGCCTAGAACGGGCTTATCAAGAAAGAAAATAGACAAAAGCCGCTCGGCACCGTCGCGCCTCCTTTAATCTCGCCTCGATCTACAATGCTCGCGCGCGACTGTTAAAAAAGCCGAGCGATGAAAAAGCGCCTTTTTTTCTCTTCCCCCGAGCCTCCGGCCCCGGGCGCAGTATCGCCACGATCGCGTGATTCGTCCCTTTTCTCTTTCTCCCGGGAGAGGCGCAGCCGCCGCCGCGCGCGACATCAATGCCGGGGCCTCCGACAGGTGTGAATCTCTCTCTCTCTCTCTCTCTCTCCTCTGCGAGAGGAGGCCGCTTTACTTTTTTCGGCTACATCATCGCACTTATCTCGGGCCTTGATTTCTTACCCTCGCGCACCTCTCTATTCCCCGGGGGACGCTTTGCCGGACGCGCGCTGCCACGGCTTTCGGGGATTTTAATTTATGCGATGGCTCCTTTAATTAAAAGTCTTTTCATTTGAATAACGGCCCAGGCGTAACTTATTGATTTCTTTTCGACGGAGACGTGTTTATTTTGTTTCTCCTGCTTCTAGTTTGGTTTATGGCTGTCTCCGGGATTGAGACGCCATAGTTAGAATCGACGGGTTTATTACCCCGTATAATTTTCGAATAAATTAACCGTTCACTTTTCAGACAGAAACCTCGCCGTTCCGCGTTGCTTGTTTTTTTTAAATCAAATTTCGATGTATGATTTATACCTCGTAATAAGCCTCTCGCCCAATACTAGAATCTAAAAATCTCCATTAACCTCTCCCCCGACCGAACCGCTTTCCGGCGCGCGTAGCGAGGAGAAATTTTTCTAAATCAGCCCGACGTCGCTCCTCCCGCGCAAACGAAAAGGAGAAGCGCGCAGATCGAGACGTTCCTCCTCCTCCTCCTCCTCGCGCTGCTCGTTTTTCCCGAGAGCTCGAAGGAGGCGCGCTGCGCATAGAGACGTCGATCCTTTGGAAATCCGAGGCGCGGAGATCCCGCTCGCGCGCCTTTTCGCGCCGCGGGACGTCTCGGGCGCGTCTGCCGCTATCGGGTGTCTCTCAAAAATAGATTTTTCACCCGGCAGGCGAAAGTTTAAGAGATGGAGCCGTTGGCTGTCGGATTTTCGAGATGGCTCCCCTTCTCTCGGGCCTTTTGACATTGTCGTCTTCGGGGGTCGTCGAGGTGCAGTGGGGATAATTGTATAAGAGATTAGAACGTGTACAAATAAATACAGAATTTATTTAAAAGCATTAAATATCCCGAAGAATCTTCTCGAGGCTGAAAATGTCCTTGAAAAAGGGAGAGAGAAATCGCTGATAAGCCTCGGAGAAAAATCGGCCTCCGCGTTCCCGCGGCATTCCCCGAGCAGCGGCTAATAAATCGCGGCCGCCATCGCAATCGACGAGTGATAGAGGACAGCGCGAAAGAAACGCACTCCCGCTGGCTCTCTTCCCTCTCGCCTCCTTTCCCGGCGTGTATATTTTTTCTGAGCCCGTCGTCGGCGGCGGCGACGGCGGCCAGAAGAGACGCCCCGTAGACGCTGGGAGAGCTCGTAAAAACGTCGGACTCGCGCGAGCGGACAGCTTACACGGCTGCTCCTCTCTCTTTCTCTCTCTCTCTCTCTCTCGCTCCTCTGTGAAATTGTGTTATTCCACTGAATTGTGACTCGGCGAAGGGCCGCCCCGATTCTACTTATTTCGGAATTTTCCTTTAACGCGCGTCTAACGCGAGCTGCTCCTCCGGGTTTTATTGCTGTTTTCGGATTGATGATGGACGCTCGTTTTGGTCCTTTCTTTCTCCGAGTGTTGATGTTTCTAGTGTGGAATGCCTTTGTGCTTAGGAGAGCAGGGAATTTCGTGCGCTAATAAAGCAATGCTCGTAAAATTCCATCGTTTATTGAAGTGGAGAGCTCTTTATTCGACAAGACACGGATTGGTACTGTTCATTGACTGAGGGAAGTCGGATAATTTTTATAGCCTTCTCGGCTAACGCTATAAAACAACGCGTTAATTTACTCGGCACGTGTTGAAACGAAGCACTTTTTTAAATCTTAATTTATTTAGATATATTTACGTAATTTCTAACGTCCTCGTTTAATTAAGCGTTCGCGTTGATTAACGACCTTTCTCCGAAGTCCGAAGACAGAAGCTGCGAGCTCTGGGTGACCGTTCATATCTTGTTTCGTAAGAGGGAATTTTCTGTCGGGTTTTACGACCGACGAAAAAATTATCGCCGCGAGAAAGTAGCATCTTTAAATTTATCTGCGCCTTCGTCGAAAAAAAAGCCAGAAACGAGGCAGGAAGTCTATTACGCTCGAAATATTTATATCTCATGCATTTTTAAAAATAATAACAACCACTAGAATAATACACTAATTTTTAATGCGTATTAAGTGAAGCTCTTTTACGTCGACGTCAACATCCAGACCGAAATTTATGGATTATTTAAGATTTATTTATGATGATTAAACAAAAACGTCAGTCCTGTCTTCAAGAAATCTTGGTTAAAATTTACGAGCTGGGAACGAATACAAAGGGACCCTAATTATTTAAAATAAGGTACGTTAGTTATAAACTTGGAGTAAAAATAAAGAATTTCAATTACAAGAATTGCGCCTCTTGCCGTTCCCCAACATTTGCCCAGCCCTCCCGGCGAGCCTCGGCGCGAAGTGACGCGAAGCGTCGCCCTTTTAAACGTTTAATTACACGGCTGGAAAAAAGAGTGCACTCGGCGAGCGGCCGGGCGCGTCATGCGGCGCGACACTCGACGCACTTCCGAGGGCGCAAAAAAGCAACTCGGGGGCGCGCCGGCAGCGCGCCGCGGCCTCAAAGAAAACGCTCGGGCAATCTGAATTCGCCGCTTAGCGCCGACAATGGACTCGTAAAAAGTGTCCTACAAGGCCTCGGAATGCGCCCTATCGCAGATAGCGCGCACGCAGAGGACACAGGAACGCGCGACGTTTGCGCGCCCCCCGAGGGGAGGGCCGCGTGATGTCGTGTAGTTAGACGGCTGCTTTTTGACTGGCGGATTTCGGACGAGTTTGCGGGACGATTGCTTTTTGGTTTTACGGGCATTTTTGCAGTTTTTTCGGGAGGGTTAGATTGGTAAGCGCGTGCAGTGGGACGATTATTGGAAAGATAATAATTTCTTTGAGTGTAGTAAGAATACTTTGAAAAAAATATGTCAGTTTTGTTAACATTGCTTTCAATGTTTTAAGATAATGCGCATAAGAAATAAGGAGGAAAAAATAATCGTATACATTTAACAATTGAAGTGTATTTTGAAACTTCACATTTCACGGTTTACAAACAAAGGGCATTTCTCCTGCCGAAACTAGTTTTTAGAGTCAATACGCTCTTAAAACTCTCCTCGTTTTGCTCATCTTCTCGTCTTTGCCACCCTCTTGGCTCTCTTTGGCCGGGGGATTCAAAAGACGCATTACGCCGCTTTCGATGCTTTTCAGAGACGACGCCGAGGAGCTTTGCGAATAACCGCGAGCTAAATTTTTTATTTTAATATTCAAAGGAGAATTCATCCTTGCTTTACAGTCAATAACGAAACAACTCGCTAGTACTTTTTATGACTTCGCTCGGTTAATATTCTTCTACGGTGCTTATTTAGTTTATTTTTTTTTTCTTACTTAAATTCTATCTAGCTGCTATTTTATAAAAGCGGATTTATACTGGAAATTCATTATTACAAACTGGGATTTAATTATGATAGAAAGTTCTTCATTATTCTTAATATTAAATTGACAGAATTTCAAAAACTCTCATGATTGTTAATCAATTAAACAATTACCTTTATTCATATTTGATAAAATTGCACTTTATAGATTTTTAATTATCCGATCTTATTATTATTTCCAGAGATGGTTCTTCAATTATTTTTATTACATTATTTAAGATAGAAACGCTCCCCCTAACAAGACAGATATGTACAGTATCGCAAACTGCTACGTTAACAAGGACAATGCTCAGATGACAGGCAAAACAGCCGGCCAAAAACTAAGATATTCCGTCTCCGAACGAAGCGCGAAATTCCCGTCACTGCCCAATGACTCGACGCTCATCTCGAAAACAGCCATTAATTCCCATTGAATCGCCTCGGTTCCGCGACGTCGATCCTGCACTCCGGCCAAATGAAAATCTCCCCGCGGAATGACACGATCTGTTTTTCCCTCCGAGCGCGTGCCTCGCTTTGCGTATCGACACGGGCAGCAGCCTCTAATTGGCTAATAGCCCATCGCGACGGCTGATTTTTCTATTTTTTTTTTTTTTTTTTTTCCGCCGCCGGCCGAGATACGAATCGTATTTGCTCGCGCTCGAGATTGCCCCGCGATGATTCGTCGAAACGCGCCGAGATCGGACGACAGGCTAATGCCCGGGCTTGATACGCTCTAATGTTTGCCCCGTGGTTTAGACGCTATCGAGATCGGAATTTACGGGATGCTGCATTTTTAGGGCTACTATGGATTGTACCGTTAGCTGGAGAAAATTGCTTTTTCAACTTGTATGCAGCACGGAGGGAAAATTATAGGATTGAATATAACTTGTACTTGTTGTTTATATCAGATAGTTATCGTTTTTAATGTATATTAGTAATATCCTGTTTACACTTCGTCACTACACTGGATACAAGCATAAATGGATATATTTTTATAAAGAAACATTTTTCAAAATGATTTTTTCTTTTCAGTGATGAAATAAATATACTTGTCTTTCATTATTTAACGATGCATTATTCTTAGCCTTATTTTCTCTTCCCTCCGCAATATACTATTTCTTTTTCGATATTTTCCTTTGAGCTTCATGTTTCATTTGGCGTCAATGATAAGATGCGTCGGCGACGAGAATGAAATGTAATATATATCGTAATCTCGAATCGATGGAAGCTGCTCTCCCCTAAATTTTCTGACTCTTTTTCTTTCTGAATCGTCTTCCCGGCGTATCTTCTTATACTACACGTTCCTTCATTTCCTCGCCTTTATTGCGTGACTTCGATTACAAGTGATATTCGGCTGATACGCACTTTGCTCCTCGTCAAAGAGAAGTCTCCGGTTCGTTTCTAAAACCGGTGATATTAAAAAGTTTTTGTAATAAAAAAAAATATATATATAAATTCCCTTTATGCGATGCGCCCTTTGATAAATTTAATACTTTACAACATTTTCCGTAATATATATTCCGCTCAGATTTATATTCGATGAGAAAAAAAATGAACTACAAAATTTAACGGCCTTAAAATCAGAAGTTGCGCAATAAATCACACTAAGGAACAAAACTTTTTGCGAACTCTTACCGTTACTAAAAAATATATTGCGTTTTCCAGTTGATCAATAGACTTCCTCTTCATTTTGCGACTCTGCGTTATCGTCGTATCTCCTTAGCCTCTCTGCTTCTCTCCGGGTTTTCCGCCGTCGTCTGGCTTCGATTTCTTCGCATTTTGGCGAACTTGGGCGCCACCCTTCGATTATGGTTACATCTTGATATTTCCTTTCGCACAGGCTGGTTTCGTATTTCCTCTTATCGGCGCGCCCGGCTTTCTCGTTGGCTCCAACTTTATGATTGACGCGACTGTCGGTTGACAAAATCTGGGTGCGTTTGTTAAATTTTTGAAGCATATTGTGAGCTGTTTTATCGACTCCAGGATCCTGGCACTTCCTTATTATAATATAAATTTTAGCAGCTTTTTAACGTCAAATACATTTTTATCAAGTTTATTACTATTAATCACATTTTGAATAAAAACTTTATTTCATTTATCTCTCATCGTGGCAGTTTCTACAAAACACCGCGTTCCAGCCGCTCCTAATACTGCTTTCTAGCGTTTATCTTCTCAGCAACTTTACCCCTCAGTGCCTCAAATTATCTCGCTCCAAGGGAACGAGCGAATCCACAAAGCATCG
>JAWWEM010050983.1:0-10337 GCA_035582935.1 Ormyrus thymus
ATAAAGTACGTGTTACTCGCATAGCGCACGAACGATCTGCTCGGTCGGTAACACGGTACTCCGACGTCCCCTTAATTTAGAACATTATTTAGTTGCCTTGAAATTCAATTTCAAGAATCTAAAATTTTTTAAATACAACTTTTATTATGCAATTTTCTTGCTTAAAGAAAAATTATTTAACTATTTAAATAAGCAACTACATTTATTTTACCTAGATTTATATTGTAAAAATGCTTCGTTTGTAGTTCTGGCAGAATAAAAACACAAGTTTTTTCGCCTGAGTACGATAAGCGTTTCTTTGTGCATTGCGGCAGTACTTCTCGATATTTTTCTGGTCCTTTAACTGATTTTTGCTTGAGGTATTCGCTTTTGATACTAATCAAATTTACTTTCCCATATTCAGCAGTCTTTGACAAGTTCGCCCGTGAAAAATTACTAAAAAATTTAATTTTCTTAAAATTTATAATTTTCACAGATACATTTCCCAAGAAATCTTGAGTTTTTTCAAGTTTACGTCAAAATTAACGTTTGAATACGCGATATATTAACGTTTAATATGTATTCAGATTCAATAATAGAAGGTGAAGAATGCGCGGTGGGCATGTAGACACACACGGCCGCGGAGGAGCGGCCACAATTTCTCCGCCGCCGTATGTCCCGAGAAGCCGGCTGTGCGCGCTGAACATTCTTTTAATTTATTTTTATAGTGATTTTACCTAATTTGAATGGCTTATATTTCGGATTTTCGCATGAATAAAACACTCATCATACAGTCGGTATAACTTATCATTACGGCTGGAATTCATCCTTGAAAGATTACAACGAGATCTAATTTTATTTATTTATTCATTTATTAATTAAACGGACATAGAATGCCCAATTACAAAACACAATTTTCAGACTATGGTCTGGGAGAATAAAA
Source organism: Ormyrus thymus (assembly GCA_035582935.1). NCBI lineage: Eukaryota > Metazoa > Arthropoda > Insecta > Hymenoptera > Ormyridae > Ormyrus > Ormyrus thymus. Next base: position 923 of record JAWWEM010050983.1, read on the forward strand.
CAGAGGGTTACCCCAACGCATGCAAAAATAATTGCTTATCGGTCTATGAGTAAGGCTGAATTTTCGTTGCCGAAAAATTTGAGCAAAAATAAGTCTTTTTATTATTTTCAATCCCTATTACAGACTCATTTGCCAATAAATCTTAGATATTTTTATGTAAAAGTGCTGTAATAGCAACTGCATACGTGGTAAATACATAATTGCAGGACAAATTTTACATAAATAACAACAAGCTTCAATAAACAAAGGTGATGACTGTGAGGCGAGCGACTAGAGACATATGGGGTCCATGGGAAAATAACCCATTAATATTTTGTATTTTTGCACGTGCGCTGCTACCCAAATAATGCCAGACGAGTGGCAGGTTAACAATCATTGAATGTCGGGTGAGTGTGAGCTTTGGGTGGACGAGATCTGGGCTCTGGATGGGACTTCCCTGGATCCAGAAAGTGAGTAATGAGCCTAAGATAGCCAGTTTGGCCCGGGCCAACTGTACTGTCACAATATTTACTATGTGTTGACATCGTTGGTAACGTGGAATACATCAAACTCGCCTAACTTTTTACTTTGGTTCAAAGTTAATTTTTTTTTATAGAGATTTCAGTTATTTTTAGTAATTTATTTAATATTTTAGAATATTTATGGTAATTCAAAAAACTTAAAAAAAAATGAAGCCTTAATATCTTCGGACATAATAAGTTTCATAAGCAGAAAAACTACCCAGCTCTAAACATACAAAAGATCTACATTTTGACAAAATTTCAAGTCAATTAATGCATTTTCAGTCTAATCATTACACGACCTAGAAAACTCATTTTTTTCTTGTTGTGCCTGAATCTCTTGAAAGAAGTCGATAGTGACCGGTCTGGTAGACCATACAGAGTGGTAACGGCGAGATTGAGAAGTCAGCCAATGTCATCTACGTGACCCAACCTAATGAAAAAGATAGTGACAGAGCTGTTACTGCAACAGCCAGAGAGTCATTTCTTAATAGAATGTAATGTTGCGGAGAGAATCCCGTCAGTGAATGAGGAGCAGCTGCTGGATGCTTGTGGAAGATTCGGAAACGCCAAAGCACCAGGCCTAAATGGAATTCCAAATATAGCACTGAAAACGAGCATAAATACAGTGCCAGAATGATTTTTGAACATGCACAACACATGCCTGCAGGAGGAAATTTTTCCAGCTAATTGAAAGCAGCAAAGTCTAGTACTTTTGTCGAAGGGGAAAAAATCCCCAGACGAACCCTCATCTTACCCCTCTGAATGCTCGACACGATTGGTCAGATATTGGAGCGAATTATCCATAGAAGGATTGAAACCATAGTCGAACTACAATTGGCCGATAACCAATACAGCTTCCGCAAAGGCCGCTCGACTCTCGATGCCATTAACCGGGTCATTTCCATCGCAAGAGAAGCGATATGTGGCAAAAGGTGGAAAAGAGGCATGAAGAAGTACTTTTGTGACAACACTAGTCATAAAGAATGCCTTCAATTCACCTAAATGGGGTCGTATTACGAAGGCTCTTACGAAGATGAATGTACCCGCGTACCTGCAGAAGATAGTGGGAAGCTACTTTGAAGACAGGATCTTTAAATGCGACACTGATGAAGGTCCGAAAGAGTATAGAGTCACTGGTGGTGTTTTTCAGGGTTTAGTACTAGTCCTTCTCCTGTGGAATGTGATGTACGATGGCCTACTGAAGTTGGAATTGTCGAATGAAACTGAACTAGTTAAATTTGCGGATGATGTGGCCCTCGTGATCGTAGCGAAACATTTGGAGGAAATCAACTACATCTTTGATATAACTTTCGAACGAATTCGCCAGTTGATGGACTCGGCCGAGCTAAAGTTGGCAGAGCATAAGACGGAAGCAGTACTGATCACCAGTAGCAGGAAAGTGAAAACTATTACACTGCGGTCGGCAACTATGAGTTCACATCCCGACCATCTCCCTGGTACTTGGGAGTGATAATGAACGCTAGCTCAGCTTCAAGCAGCAGACGGTGCACGTCGGAACTAAGGCGTCAAATGTTAGGACCATCCTATCTCAGATGCCCAAAATTGGAGATCCTAAACAAAAGGGAAGAGCGCTGCTGACGTCCACGATTACATCAGCGTTTACGTACGGCATTGCCATTTGGGCGGATGCACTCAAGACACAGGAAGGTAGACGGCAGCTGGTATCAGTCTACGGGTTGCCAGCGCTTACCGCATGATATCTCAGGATGCCGTCTGTCTCATTGCAGAGATGCTACCTATAGAAGTATTAGCAGAAGAGAGAAGAACTATACAGTTAAAAAGGATTGAACAGGCTGAGCGTAGTGGATATACGAAGAAATGAGAGTGCCAACATCCTATGCCAGTGGCTGTCGCTGTGGGACTCAACTAGCAGCGGAAGATGGACACATCTTTTGATCCCACAGGTTGACACGTGGCTCAATCGCCTTCATAAATTCAAACATAAGGATTCATCTGGGTGCCCAACCTGCGAAGGAGTCAGTAAGGATGCCGAGCATGTATTTTTCGAGTGCCCGCGCTACAGTGACGCGCGCAGAACATGGGGGGTTGAAATTGGACGGAAAATTATACCAGAGAACCTGATAGAATCCATGCTCATATCAGAGGCAGCATGGCAAGCAACAAGTTCCTACGCAGCTAACATTTTCAAAGATCTACGTTGTGTGGAACAGAAGACGAACAAGAAATAACAAAAATATAAGATGATGCAAAGGAAATGACTTTGACAAACAAGAGCAAATTTTATACACATGTACATAGAACATGACCTCGCGTAGAAACACCGGAAAATACGCGCCAAAATACAGGCATAAGGCTACGCGCCAGCAAGTAGAATGGTCAGAAAAGCCATCATCCAAGGGGGCTGGATGACAGGACAACGGCGCCACCCCGAAGTAATGCTTAACTGCGGTTTCCGGGGGTGGCACTTTTTAAAAACCATTTATTCTTTTTCCTGACACCTTAAAATACAACTATAACAGTTTTTTAGAGAAACTCCAAAAACTGCTATCACAAAGCTTCTTCTAGGAGCAAGCAAAAGGATGTTACTCTGAATATACAAACATCTACGCTCGTTTCAAACGACACAGTCTCTACTTTTTAAATTGCGGTACGGTGGTTCTACTTGCTCCGGAGAAATCTTCAGCATCATCGTACTGCATGCTTTGCCAATATCCGGCGAGACTGGTTTAAATATGTTATTCGGGAGATATATAACTTATCAATTTGTAATCTTGCACTTCCAGAGTTTGAATGGAAATAGGAAAAGAAAGCAAAGCGAAAACAAAAAATTGAGGAGAAGCCTTCGCGTGAAAAAAAAATTATGTTCAACTTCTTCAGGATAATGTACCCATATGAGGACACCGTTTCGAAATCGGTTCCTCACTCTGGTTAATGAAAGAATAACTTAAAATTTTTTTGGAACTTCTATGGGTATGTAAGTTTAAATGGTTCACTTGGATTGCGAATGCGTATCCAAGGTATGGCGTCAATTTTAATCTGAGAAAATTGGCCGTTGTTATTTCTTGGTGTATTTAATCGTAATCGTAAACAAATAAGGAACTATAAAAATCTATTCACAGAATTATAAAAACATTGTATTTGTTTTCTATATTTTATAACTGATTAATATAATAAAATATACAAATATGTTAATGTAAGGTTTTAAACTGAGATTTTCTTTTTATTGTTTTAGAGTTTATGGAGGCAATGACGAAATAATGATAGATTTGATATTACTTTTAAAGCTAATAAAATAATCATATAACAGTTTGTTACCGAGTACAATGTACAATATTAATAATCAATTGATGTAGATGAATAAATACTTTAATAAAAGATTATAAATTACTATTCATTTTACAATTAATGGAAAGAATTGTATTTAAGATAAGTTTAAGATAAGTTTCAAGTTTTTTTGAAACAAACAGAAACTGAATTCGAGGTAAGGAAATATCTATTAATTACTTATAATATTATATTACACTACAACAAATTAACAATAACGAATTTTACTGTAAATAAACCACCAGATATTTATGACAAGCCTAACCGTTAATTATTTTGTAATTATTATATGTGAGCAATAACACAAATCTTTCTAATATATGCAGTAAATTCAGGCAGTTATACTTATTTATAAATGCTATTCTGTGACAACTTTCTATAACATGCTATTTCAGAAATAATTTAATTAGTTATTATTTTGGATAAACGTTCAGTAGAATCCATCTTGTACGAAAAAAGAACTTTTTTTGAAGAATTAGAGTACCTTCATACTTTTCCGCGCCCTCTGTGGTTGGCGGCTTCATTACTAGGATACCTCCTTTCCATTTATGGTAAGACGTACATTTTAGCGCCCATTTTGGATTTGCCATCTTGGAATTTGGAAAAGTAATGAGAGATTCGTAATCAGCGGGCCCAAAAATCCTTGTTCGCATATCTGATGTAATTTATTTCAATTAAAGCATTATTTTCTTGATTTTTTAAAACCTTCAATGAAATATTTTTTAGGGGGCATATTTTTCCCGAAAACTAGTTTTGCGGAGCAAAATTAAAATTAGCGGGGCAAAAGCAAAATTTTGCGAGGCAAAAGTAAAATTAGCGGGGCAAAAATAAATTTTTTAGGAACATTTTCAAAAATTTTTAAATTTTCAGTTTTAAATTTTCAAAGTTTTAAATTTTCAGTTTTAATTTTCAAAAATTTTTAAATTTCGATAATATAACTCGATCGATGGCTCGCGCGGCAAGTGCGCCTGCGCGGACGAGTAAGACGGACGAGCGCGTTCTCGCTCGCCCGCCTTGCTCGTCACTCTCCATGGATCCGTCTAGCTGCACGGTCGCATTTCAGTCACTCTTCATAGATCCGTCTAGCTGCGCGGTCGCATTTCAGTCACTCTCCATGGATCCGTTTAGTTGCGCGGTCGCATTTCAGACGCTCTCCACGGATCAGTTAGCTCGCGCGGACGCGTAGTGTTTGCTCTGATTGCGGATATAGATTTTGTTACTCTGCGAGCCACGTGGCAACCCGATTCTCTTCTACGGAAAGATACTAGATGTAAGTGGTGCGGCGAGAAGCCGGTGCTTCCGTTTATTATTTATAACGGTGTTATCGTATTTTCGTGTTGAATACGGATATTCATGCGTTCGGGTAATTGCGCGCGGTCGCCGGTGTGTGTGTACTCACGGTGCGCGTATTCTGGTTTTTGTGTCGCGAAGATTCGCGGCTGGCGCCCATTAGGATTAAAAAGAGAAAGTTATACAGTGTATAATAAAGTTCTGGTGTGTGTTTTGAAATTATATTTTTTTTAAGTTTATTGCTTTTCTGGGCGGCTACGGCACGCAGTTCACACGCGCTCTTCGTTGAACTAGCCGAAACTCCTTTCCCTTCTACAGCCTTTTCCCTTTACAGACTTTCCCTCCCCTCAGCCCCTTGTAGCCATCTGAGCGATCCCATCAGATTGTTACAATTAATATAATTTATATTTCTTAGATTTTTATCTTTTTGATTCAATTTAAACCATACTGTTAATGTTATTTCCCAATTATTTAATGCTTTTGACTCATAATTTTCTTGAAAAATAATTTTTTTTAATTTTCATGTGGACTGCTAATACTATCACACTACTGCATTAAGGAAATTCTAATAATCTCCATGCAGCTTCCATTGGACTTAAATAACGTTCATCAGTAAAATGAGAAATTTCGTCATATATTTCATCATTTATCAAAGTATCATCAACTTCTTTGTTTAATTTACAAAAAATTTTACCTCTAGCTTTATGAATGTAATCAAAAATATATTTAATCCTTTGTAATAAGAATTTATTATAAGATACTACCATTGAATTATCTACTAGAATTTTTTGATTTATATTTTTATTTTTATAATAATAATTTTTTAATTAATTATTTCGTCTTTTTTATTCTGGATATCTATTTTTTTTAAATGTATAATCTTTAAATGTTTTTCGAAATTTATTCTGTTATTTTCTATCATAATTTCGGGATGTAAAAAACATTGTTGCGTCTATCCACAATTGTATAACAATGGATTGCAAGTAGGTACATTAGATATACGCTAACAATCTGTATGATAATTTATATAAATAAATATGTTTTACTTCAGTTTCATTGTTATTTTTAGGATATATGCAAAGATCTTCATCATATGGTATTACTGTTTCTGATACTATAATTGCTCTACATTCAGATCTTAATGGTTTATTATATTGATGTTTATTCAACCATGCATTCTAAATGAGTTTACTTCGTAGTTTAAAGTGATTTTTCTTTGGCGGATCTGCAGAATGTCTCTAAAAATCTTTGCCCTTTTTTATTACCTGGGATTTCCCTAACCAGACCGTACCGCTCAAAAATAATGAGCACCGAATTACCTGCAATTGGCAATCACCTATCAGCCGGTCACTCCGAACGCACGTTTTCGACACTTGTTATTGTATTTACTTAGGGCGTATATTAGGCCTCTCTGTCTTTTTCCGTTTTTTCGCCTGCGTTGGGAAATTTCGGTAAAAGGCTGTCCAAAAACTAACGCCGTTTTTAAGGCACGTTTCTGCAATAAAATAGTTTCCTTACCGAGGTAATCTGCCAAGAAAAATCTTTTTGTTAGTTAGTTGGGTTTTAGACTGCGCTCGGTTCGTATGAGTTGATTTTTGGACACCGCTCAGTTTGCACGAGTCGATTTTTTAGACATCGGTCGGTGCACACTTAGTCTGGAGGTTCGATACATCAAGTACTCGGCTAGGAGCATTTCTTTACTCAATAGTCAATACTTTTGTAAACCTATACTGTCATAATCATTTAAACGTTTTATTAGAAATTAGATAATACTTAGAATAAGCCCTCTTGATAAAATAAACCTCATGAACTTTAGTACAGCGCCGCAGTTTATTTTAGTAATCCCAAAACATAAATCAATATATTGTGCGTGCAACAATGTTTTTGTTTATCATTTTTGCGAATAAAATACATTTTATAATTTAAAAGATTTTGCATATTTGATATGCAGGGGACGTCGAACGTGCATCTGATTGGTCGACTTTAATAAGAGCTAGTTTAAAAACCGCTTGATAGAAACATTTTTTTGCACCAAAAGTCTTAGAAAAATTTCTTTTACTTAGATGTCCAAGAAAATACGGTACTTATGAATCGACGTGTATATACGATTATGCACAATATAGTTTTTCGTCTTTTACTGGAATTAGTGTGCTTGGAGTTTTGTCAAATATATTATATATATATATATATATATTTATATTTATTTCATCCAGAGTAATACAGGATGCTCATTGCCCTCCTTCTGCGGGACATTTCGGCGTGAAGAAAACCTACAATAGAGTTGCGAGGGAATACTACTGGCCTGGTGTATTTCATAAAGTGCCAGAATTTGTGTTACAATGCCAAAATTGTCTGAGATATAAAGTTTCATAGTCGAGTCTAGAAGGTTTGATGGATAAGAGAATCATCGAGAGGCTTTGGGCGGTGGTAGCGACGGATATTACGGAATTACAAACAAGTAAAAATTCATTACATTATCACTTTTTATGTAGTTTATATTTTTTATGGTATTAATACTTATGGTGTTCTTAATTTTTCATGGTGTTTTCATTTTTTATGGTGTTTTTATTTTTAATAGTGATAAATTAATTTTTGAAGACACTTCCCATGGTTTTTTTAATTTTTTCATTGTGCATCTTAAAAGATTGCAGCAATATTATATATATTTCTTAATTATATTTATTAATACTTATTGTAGTCCTGCCAGCGTTAGCTATATAAAAGTGTTGCCCGACTCCCACGAGGAGGACTTGCTGGTAAGGTACAGTGCTTAGAAAACTTGAATATACATTTTTTATTATTAATGATACTTTTAAATTGTTGCTGCATCTTGCCCTTGAAAGAGCGACATATAATTAACCATGGCTGAAGATTGGTGATGGTAGGTATACACCAACGTGATCATATGATTGTCCTTGTGATTTATTCATTGTCATAGCAAAACCTAATCTTATTGGGAATGGTTTCTGGCGCATATTTAGTGGTACAACTTTAGGTGGTGATAAAATTATGCTTGATATTAATCTTTAGAGGACCGGCATTTCGAATTTTTGAATCACCATAGAAAATGGCGTAATATGATATCTCATATTGTAATTTAAGTATCGGCAAAGGCTCGGTCTAAGGTCACATCACTGTAGTGATTTTCCGGTCCTCTAAAGGTTAAAAATCATTTTCCGATATTTTTTCCACTTAGAATTTCTACTTAATGAATAAAATATTTCATTAATTTTTTTCATTGATAGAATTGTTCCATTACAAAGACCTTCGTTAACATTTAAATTTCTTAAAAAAATAACAGTATCACCAAGTTTTAGTTATAATTTATGTGGAGGAAGTCAATTAGGAGTTAATGAATTAAGGGGGCAGTATACCGATGATTTGCTTTTAAGGGTAGAGTACAGACAGAAAAAAAAGTTTTTTATTTGAAATTTTACATTTATAGAAATGTAACTACGTTTCAGTTACATAAAACTTTTCAGCTCGTTACGTTTTAGTTACATAAAAATTTTCAGTTCATTTCAAAAATTAGAAAGGGTTTTGCTTTAAAAAGTTATCCAAAAAGGGGTTTATTAAAAATGTCTCCTGCGGGGCACAATTTTAGATATCACCAAAAAACTGACATTTTTCCATATGGAGTGCCAAATCCAAAACTTTACAGAGGCTTTTGTTCGTATACTGAAAAATGCAAATTAAAGACGTTTTTGAGTCAGTGAAACATCAAAAAAGTGAAAAAATGCTCTATTTTTAACAATATAATTATAAATAAGAAGTTGAACAATTATTTTAAGGACAAAAGCCTCTGTAACTTCTTTATACACATAATAACCAACTTTCTTGCACAGTTTCTGCTGGATCCATCATGCTGCTTGTTGGCTTGATGGCCTAGTTTCATCGTTGAGTTTTTAACAGCCCATTAATGAACTGAGAAACAGCATTTACAACTACTATTTCAATTCTTTTCTTAGACACGAACACTTATTTTGGGCACTTTTTCCAAATAAGTGAATTCAAACTCTTATTTGCATTTTTTGTCTTACACAGTGCATTAACAATTGATCACTAGAGGGTCTCATACATTTTTTCCACTACATAATTACAAAGATGTTTCACTGCCCTCAATGGATTCAATGCTTTTAAATAAATTTTTCCAAATTACAGAATGAAATAGCAAAACTTCTCTTTGCTTTTTTAAGGGGGTTATATACTGAAAAAATTTCAAAAAATCGAAATTTTTTTATTACATATTTCGATTCTATATATTATAATCTATGCAGAAATAAATTTTTAAGCAGAAATATTAAAAATTGAAAAAG
>JAWWEM010050984.1:0-10335 GCA_035582935.1 Ormyrus thymus
TTTACGTGCGATGGCGTCCCCTGACGCTATCGAACCGCGGCCTTGAGCACTTTGGGAAGCGAGCTAACTGCTCGGTTTGAAATAGTATTATTGTGCCCAAGGGTATTTTCCTTGACAATCCTTGAAGATTCTACACCTCACTTTATTATAGGATAAATAAACACGGTTAACCTCAACGCACATGTAGCACTTACTAAAAGCAATCGGCTGTCAAAAAGTAGCTGCGGCGACCGTGGCGACACGACTGAAGCGCGATCCGTGCGCTATATTTAAAACATTACATGTGAAATTTTTGTATTAAAATTTATTTTATAGTAATAAAGCTCATTTTTTAAAATCTTCATACATTTATGTATTGTTCTGATAACATTTATTAATAAATTATAATATTTTTAGAAATTATTTCAAAAAATCGAAAATTAAAAGTTTTCGTATTATGTGTTATTACTTCTTAAATTTTTCAATTTTTGCATAAAAATGTATTATCATACAGATTATAGCATATACAATCAAAATATGTAATAAAAAAATTTTCCATTTTTTGAAATTTTTTCGGTATAATACCCCCTTAATGCTGGGGTTTGAAACCAGTTAATAGCAATCGTTAGTAATGATATTAAACGTTAAAGTGAACTAAACGATCGGTAAATAATATGGATAATAATCTGCCAAATCAATAAAATATATTACCAATAATTTAAACTGGACGAGGACTTTATTTATAGAAATATCGAGTGTATACAAAAAGCACTTTACCAAAACAGTTGATTCAATGGATATGAATTACTCTTTAAACAGCACTGCGCCAATTTGTACTAAACAAATTCAGTTATTATCGATATCCATTTTATATAGTTAGAATTCATTACAAAAATCTAGAATCGATTGAAATCGGCAAGTGTCGTTATTTAAATTAAAAATCAATGCGAAATATTGCCAAAACAGACATTGAGAATATTTCTATTGGCTGACATCACTCGAAAAATTGAGCAATTCATCTAAAAAAGCTCTACAACAGCACGCAATTAAAAAAGCTCAAATACGTTTGTTAGTTATCAGTATCAAGTAATTGAACCCCAATCGAGCCAGACTTTATTATTCTGAAATAATAATTACTCCTTAAAAAATTCTCTCAAGAATCCCGGGGAAAAAGCATCCCGGGGCTCTCTATCACTTAATTCTTCCCGGCAATAAGTCGTCGAAGGGCTTCTCTCTCCTTTTCCCGATTCCACGAGTCGAAATTGAAATTAACGAGTGCGCGCATCGACTCGGCGCCTCATACATATATACAAGCCGGAACTTGGGAAAGAGCAATTTTTCCGGATTTATTATGGCGTGCCTCGGCATTATACATAGCTGCTGTGCGCGCGCGCACACACACACACACTCACTTTTCCGGAGACACGTAAATATATGCGGCCCGCTGATTCATCAATATCGTAAATAGAAGTTTAATTAATTCGCCGGCCCGTTAACTCGACCGACAGCTCGACGTAAAGGAGCCTCCGCCTCCGGCTTTCTTTGACGGTACATAAAGAATGAGCCTTTCATTATAAACTTGCCTTTGCGAGCTCGTTTACTCTCACCTTCGCCGATACCCTTCCTTCTTCGCGGAATTCCGTTTCGCTTTTATTTTCAATTTAATCGTGATTAATTATAGGCGGTTCCTTTTTTTTTGTTTTGTTTGACCGAATACTAGAGTCGTAGGTCTTTTAATTATTTTATTATGGGTCAAAAACTCAATTACTCGGAATGTAATTATTTTTCTTAAGAGTGGCAAGGTACAATTATAATATTTTTTTGTCAAACAAGAGAGAAGTTTCGATAAAATTGGCGTCTTTCTCGGCTACTGAATATTTTTATCCCTGGTGATTTTCCTTTCATTAAAAGTTATATGATATTGCCGCACGCCTTCCTGCAGCTGTTTTTGTTGCATCTCCTTCTTTTTTTACCTCTTCGCCACCATTCATTTTCATTGCTGTTAATTTTACTTTATTTTTAGAGCCTTTATACAGCCATTTGGCTCCGTCGATAAATCTCGATTGTACGGAGGGGAAGTGATATTTACTTTTAGCAAATGATCTTTTTAAATTTTAATTTTAATGTTTCACGGATTTTCGACCGTCCACTAATTCAATTTCGCCATTTCGTAAAGCTTCTCGAAATCAAAAAGACGATTAATCGATCGAATCGCTGACCGGTTAAGCGAATCTCGCCGCGAAATTGATGGCAATCCAAGTAGCGAATCTTCCCGCCGAGAAGACATCTCTCGTCGATATGACGAATAAGAGGCGGGAGCGGACAATTGAAATCTCTCGAATAAAGCCTCGAGACGCGCGACGGAGGAGGCAATTTAATAGTTTCTCCTTCTGCTCTTGCGGGTAAAGAGAGAGAAGGAGTGAACGACCGCGAAGAAATTCTCGGTTTCCATTACCGCCCTTCTGCGCTTTTCGCTGGATCTCAAAGTATCTGAAAACAAGTTTCGATTTTTATGTGGATTCTTATTTTTCTTCGCCGATATGCTTTTCACGATATATTTACATTTCATCATCTACTTTTATTCTTTTTTCTGTGAATTAAAGAATCATTAAGAGAATTTAAGATTATCATGCTAACCTTATTATTTGAAATTTACATTATTTAAAAATTATTTAAAAGTTTATTTATTATAATGAATGTAATTGTTCTAATTCTAAAAATTATACTTCCATCTCTTCGAAAATGTCATTTTAAATATAATTGGTGTTCGAAGTAACAAGAGGGGACTAATAATTATATTATTTCTGCTCTTAATTCAAAAGCCGCGAGCTCTCTAACTACAGAAATAGCGAAAAAAAGTAGAACAAATCAATTTCCCTCTATATCTGCCTGCTACCTTCCTTCGTAAGTTATTTCTTCCCGAGGATAAATGGTTTATCGCGGAATTAAAGTGGCCTGTCTTAAGTCGTTTATTCTTACCGCAGAAGATATGGCCGACTTCGTTCCGTAAAAGCACGTAGATTTACTCTCGAACTTCTACACACAATCGAGGCCGATATCAACGTATAGGCACCGATTGATATCTTGGAGATGATCATCGATGGCTTTATTTATTATCCAATGCTTTTAGAATGGAAGGCTCTCGCATTCTCCTCACATTTTCCTCTTGATTCTGACGTTTCTCTTCGATGGGAATAACTTGTGGCTTCAAAGTCATTTTCACGTTTTTTAACAATTTGTAGAGATAAATATTAACTGATAAAGGTATTTGAAAGGTGCGTTAGTGTCTTGCAGAAGTGTATTCTGAGTTTTAGTAAAAGACTGACAGTTGCTAAAAGTACCAGAAGTAGTACTTGATTGATGGAAGGATCAATGCTTTGTAAAAATCGTATTTGTTAATAAGCTTCGCGCCATTATTATTGCAGAGTCAAATTGCTTTTACGCTAAGTAATGTTTCAGAATAAAGAGTAAATACCGGAAACTGACAAAGTTACAATTTTGAATGAATCCGGATCTTCAGTAGCGTCAGTAATTGCATCAAACATTTGTATTTTTGAATATCGACAATTTGTAGTTGAGTTCAGTGACACGAGTCGAGCAGCACTGAATAATAGAATATTGAAGACAGTATATATATATATATATTCTATAATTATAAGTTTAAAAATTTTATAAAAATTTTGTTACAGAAACTTAATTTTCTAATTCTAATAATTAATTTTCCTGTTTCAGGTAAGTCAGGCAACTTCAAAGGCCGAGGTAAAAAATTTTCAATCAACACTTGCTGACAACTTTCAATAATATGCGACATTCATTACTGTTGAAAACACGCATCTCTCCTTTTGATCCTCTCGCTAACGAATGTAAAAGAAGCCCGGGAAAAAACTTACTCCAAGCAAAGGATCGAAAAAACGCTAGAGACACATAAATCACGAGATGCGAGAACACATGCCGTCGGACATTAATAAAAAGCGAGGGTGATTTATCCGGTCCATGCATATTTTAATGACGGACGTCGCCGTCGCGAATTGGAAAAAGTCCTCGCCAACAAATTAATCCGACTAGACGAGTAGCGTGGCTGCGAGTGTGTGCTTTTTTCATTAGTTTCAATACCTGCGAATGCAATATTTCTAAAAGTGATTGAGAGATTGGACGCTAGGAGTTTGCAGTGTCGTGGAATTCATGGCTCTGCTCTGCATCGACGCGTTCTTATCTTCGTCGAAGTTATTTACGCGGCGCTGCCTGACAGTTTATGATGAAATATCTGCTTTTTGAGCGAGGGAAAGAAGTTGGTAATTCTGCGTAAAAGGGAGGTGTACTTCCATTTGAGAAAGTAATTTGCCGCATTTGAAGTTATTAAATAAGATCGATGTTGCCTTTCCGTTGGCGATTTTAAAATTGATTGTTTAATATTTAGGAGAGGAGCGTTTCATTTTTTACACCACTCTAACCTCAAAATCACGACTTCGACATGCTCGCTTCGCTCGGGCGAAAAATGTCTCACGCGGTAAATTATCAACTTCGACACCAGTGTCGAAAAGTACTCTTCTTCAATGGTCGATTTTTCTTTTTTCCCGTGTCGTTTGTCGTTTTGTGCATACAAAATACGTCAAAATAATAATAAACCGAACAATCCTTTGTTATGAATAGCCCGGGCTTATGTATACAAAGCAAACATTCCTTTTTGCCCGTAACTCTACGGATACAGAGGGAAAGAAATTGTTTCCAATATTGTCGACGTTCTGGACGGACGCTCCGTATTTGAAAAGCTGAGTACAACAATTATTACATTACACACGCGCGCCTGACTAAACTCGATTCTCATCACTAGTCCGAGCAGCAGTCCGCCTAGCGATTAATCTCCTCTGCCTTTACAGACAACTGACAACGGAAAACAGAGCTCTTCCTTTAAATGCGCGCTTGCAAGCGAACTTACAATCACTGCCGTATCAAAGGTAGCTATCTATAATGCGCTTCTTTCTCCGGCGAGCAGCTCATCGAGGAGCGTCGCTATCGGCGGCAGCTCGCCTATGATTAAATTGCAAAACTCTGCGGGATTCTCATTATTAGCGTCAGTCCCTGGGTCTATTTGCTCCCTTTACACACATACACGTAGCGGGCTTCGCCTTCGGAGACCAATCATCATGAAAGCTTGATTAACTCGCGACGCTTCTCCGCCGATACGGGCCTCAGTCACGTCAGCAGGGAGAACTTGCGGAGGCTGTCGAAGCGAAAGTTTCGAGACTGAGATAACTGCGCTGCACCTCTCTCCACGCAGCTCTGTGTGCGAGGAAAAAGGAGGAGGGAGAGGAGAGGGCTGGTATTAAACTCACTTGTGATATTGCGCAATCCGAATTTCCTTGACTAAACACCATTCTTGACGAGTCTTTGAGCCGCAGTTTCGCTGCTTGTTCTTTGGCCGGCGAGGGGAATAACGTTAGGACTGGTCGGGGATGAAAGATTAAGGGTTTCAGCGGAACTTGATTAGAAGTGTCTCGCGAGGCGGCCCGAGCTTTGCCTGCTGGATCATCGGCGCGATGAGTTTACTAAGGAACTTTCCAACTATTATTTCCGACCCTTTTTAAACAATTGTTCAAAAATTTTGCGCTTTTCTTGGGGAAATAAAGAGGATTCAAAGATTCATTTAGTAAGAAAATAGATATCGGAAGATTTTAGATAATTTTCTTCTGAAGTCAAGTTAGAGGAGGATCAATAAATAGCCGTTGTAAACAATAGAAGCAATAGGATCCGTTATACTAGACGATAAAATTTTATTTTCACCCAACCGAACCAATATTTCAAAAGTCCTTATTTTCTCCAGGCTTATTCAAGAATGTCTCGTATAAGCTTAAATACAAACCGCCCGCAGGCAGGGAAACTCCGACGTTGCCTCTGATCGTATTTCTTTTCTTTTCCTTCGAAAAAACCCTTTGAACCGAAATTACAAAAAGCGCGGACGAAGGAGGGACTGAGGAAGGAGGGAAAAACGAAAGAATAAAACATACACGTTAATGACGCGTTAAAAATGGCATTAATTGCAGCGAAATACCGAGGCTTCATTTTCGCAAAGCGAGAGCGAGCTTTTGTGTCGCCTTCTGAGGCGGTGATTAGATCTTCGAGCGAGTACTATTCCCCTCGCCAGATAACTTTTTACAGCTTTAAAGGGCTGAAATTCAACTGGAAATTAAATCCGTTTAGGGAGAATTTAATTTCAATCCATTATTCGACGCAGCAGGTAATGATAAAATATGCCAATGCCAAAGATTTCACCTGAAAACACGGCGTTTTATGAAAGGAATCGATTCGGGCCACTATTTCAAGCAACAATTTCCTAAGTGCGAGCGCCTTCGAAGAAATTAATGCGCACTAACGCACCTCCTTGCGCATCTTTTACGAGGCTCATAAACAGCAGCGTTTTTCCAGCTGATTACATTTGCAAGCTCACTTCCGGTGCTGAAATCGCGCGAAAAAAGTGCGGCGAAAACAGGAGCGGCTCGCTTTTTTTTTCGAGCGCGGCCAGCTCTAATTCATCGCGCGGAATGACGAGGAAAAATAAAAAACAGGAAAAAAAACCTGACAATATATGAACCCCGCGAACGGCTTAACCATCGATGATGAAATTATCCATTCGAAAAAAGAGAGACGTTCTCGGCTTGATAACGAGGCGCGCGTGTGTGTGCCTTTATTCCGGCAGAATGAAAATATTCAATTTGCCCGGCGGCTACTCTCCGCAAACCAATGTTACAGAGTGCGCGCGGCCGATTCTTTTTTGCCCGCCGCTGGATTCGCTGTCTCGCTTTTTCGGCCGAAGGATCGAATTATCGCGCTCTAAGCTGCGCAGTCGCGAAATTTTCGTGCGTAAGCCAAATTGAATTATCGAAGCGGCTTTTTAGCGAGGCTGGGAATGCGTTATATTGGAATTTCGCCGATGTCTTTAGCAATTTTAAACACGTCTGTTATTAAAACTAGTGGAAAAAATTTGGTGCGATGGTGAATGAAAAATTAAATCGTTTATCTGCGTACAAAAATTAACAGTAGCTTTTTAATACACTGATAGAAGTTTTAGAGTTAAATTTAGTTTAAAATTTCGAAAAAATTACTATTTTCTTTTGTAATGTTGGGACAAACTCAAATTTGATCAATTTTTGCTATCTCAAATAGTAATTTTTTTGAACATGTTTAAATTTAAGAAAATTTTTATTTTATTTTCGTTGTTCGCATTGTGAATCCGATATAATTGTAATGTAGTGAAGAACTTAATTAATTTTAAATTTAGAAATAATTTTTTTTTGACGTCGGTTGGATTCGATCCCGGAATCTTCAGCTTGGTAATCGAACGCCTTAAGGTAGTTTATTTTACTTTACTTTACTTTATTTACAATCTTCTTCAAATTTGGAACAAGTACTTTTGAGTGATTGATCTTTCACATTTTTTAATCTCAGAAAGCTCAGCCATACCCAAAAAAAGCTATAAAGCTTTAAAGTTTAGAATTTTAACACGCAAATCCTATCCCTGGAATTCTACGAGTAACGTTTTCATTGTTAAAAAAAAGCTCTATTTACAATCCTTATAAAAATCTACATTTTAATAGAAAAGCAATCAAAGAACAAAAATGCATTCGGATTTTGATCGTTTACCATCCCGTTTCATAGAAACAAACAAAAATGTAAACAAAACGTCGAGTTCGTTGGCTGTGGAGGGGGCGCGCGGTGAACGGCGAGCCGCTCGCGGGGAGACAGGGGACCCTCTTTCCTCGCCGCGCACCCGAGTTGGCATAAACGTCCTTAACCACTTAGCCATGAATGATCTTTGAAAATAAAATTTTGGAACTTGTATAAATGGAACCATCAGTCACGACAGAGAACTTCGCGATGATAATATTTAATGATAATAGATCAATACACGATAATATGAAAATATAATAACTAAACCGAGGTTTCCAAAGTGAAATTGCTGGAGAAAACTACACGGAGAAAAATTTTCTAGAAAAAATTATAATAGTACATTTTAATTTGATCACAGACTATAAAAATCCTAAAAAATTACCATGTTCATAGTAAATTTTACAAGTCTAAATAGGAAAATTTATCATTGACCTCGTAAAATTTACGAGAAACTATGGTAATTTTTTAGGATTTTTGCAGTCTGTGATTAAATGAAAATGTACTATCGTAGTTTTTTCTAGAATATTTTTCTTCGTGTAACCTCAACGCAGGCACGAGGGCCCCCCGACTTGCGTAGAAATTACTAACATTGTGGGAAATTTTTACTATTTTGTGTAGTAAAATTTATGCTTCTAATTCTTACAATATAAAATAGTAATTTTTTCTAATCATATATAATAAAATTTTTCATTATTTGAGTATGTCCCGGCATTACAATTAAAGATAGTAATTTTTAATAAGAACTTCTCTCAGTGTAATTGAAATATACCTAAAACCCTGGTAGAAAATAAAGCAGCCCTGCTGGTTAAAATATTAACCACTGCCTAATTTTTTTAAGCTACTTATTAGATTTATATTTTCTAATTTCTGGCTAAGCATTCGTTTGTGAGCAATGCGGCCGTGCTGACGGCTACAGGTTACCCTCTGTTGATAACATAACCTCTTAAAAATTCATTTTTTAACTTTTCAAACTATGTTAATTAATATGATTTTAAATAAAGAATCATATTTATTAATTTATGAATTAACTTATTTATTAATTTATTCATTTATTTACTTCTTCCTTTATTTATTAATTTATTTAAAATTGCTCACTAAATAGAAAGCAGCCCTATTCTGCTTGAAAAGCGTGACGAAAATACGCAATGCTTGGCTAGCGACTGGCCAAAACTAAACCAGAAATCGCATTTCTGGCTATTCATTAGTCAAAAACTACGTAAGATTTCTAACCAGGGAAAGATTTCAAAAATTTCCTTTAATCAAATAAAGTTACCATTTCAATTTTTATGTAGTGAATTATTTAGTAAAGAACATATAACATCTTTTAGCAGCTTATAGTAAATTTTTTGCTTTGCTCTGTGCAAAACACAACTTTGACTTAAAAACAGTTTCCGAAGTGCATTTTTAAAAGCGTTATCGAAGATCGATAATTTTATTCACCTGATGCAATATCCCATCTATCAGCAAATGGCATTAACTTAAAATAGTCAGGCGCAAGTTAGATTAAGGCGTTATACGATCGGACGTAAATTTTTTGGACGTAAGCGAAAAGTCATAGAAGTAAATTCGGGCCGAACGGAACTTAATCAATAGTGGAAAGCAGCCGTTCCGCCTTTGGCGAAGTATCCTCTAATGCAGCTCCCCATTGTCTCGGAATGGACCGTTTTATGTCTCCTCTCGAGGTAGCGGGACTTTGCAGCGGGGACTCGTCGTTAACCCGAGAGGCGACACTTAGATCTTCGTCGAATCCGCCGCGGCTTACAGTACAATTACCGGGCCAGATTCAAGGTTATGTTTAGGCGCCGTAATGAATGAACGCGCTCGTTCTTAGCCCGCAATAACAGCAGTCGCACTCGGCGAGAGAATGGCTTTTCTAAGTTTCGAGCTGGATTTTTTTAGCGCAGAAAGGAAAGATTTGTTCTTTTTTACGCGAGTTTGTTTTTAAGATCTTTTCGAAGCATTATTCAGATTAAATTTTTTTACAGAAATTTTTTAAAGAGAAACTCTTCTTAACCCTATTTTTTGAAGAAAAATGTATGAAAATTCCACGAAAATCTCGTCGAAACTGATTGGGATAAAAGTTGCATTCGCTGATTGGAAATACAGGATGATCGAGAGTGCGGGGCAACTGGAAAAGTTGGCGCAGTCGTTAAAGTAAAAGGGACACGCGAATCATAATTGATCAAGTCCGCGAGTGCAGACCTTCGGATTCCAGCGTCAACTCCCGAGCAATTAAAGGATTACTCGAAATTTTCGACTAAGTGGACGGCCAACTTGCCGCGTTCGATTAATCTTGATCAGTTTGGCTGCGCGCAGTCGGGATTAATTGAGTTCGACGTTCGAGAAGCGGCTCGTGGAGGAAGAAAGAGAGCGCCACGTGGCGGCGTTGAATTTTTCGAACGCAACCCGCCAACTCGTGATTATGAAAGTTCGAGCTGACGTCGATCGAGAGCCCTGGTATCGCTAAATATACTCGGTTTAAGAGTTATTTTATCCTGGGAATTCATTATCGAATGTCACTCTACGGAAAAGATGGGTAATACACGGAGAGAAATTTTGTAGTTAAAATTACCATAGTCGTCGTTCAATTGAATCACAGACTGACAAAACCCAGAAAACTACTACAATTAATTTAAATTTTACTGAAATTTAAGAAAAAATTACGAGATTATGTAATTAAAAAATTACAAT
>JAWWEM010050985.1:0-10329 GCA_035582935.1 Ormyrus thymus
GTGTACTTTTCCATCGTAAACAATAAAATTAATGACTTAAACAATATTTTCGCAATGCACTTTATTCGGTAATTCCATTTAATTACGTCGATTTAAACCGTTAAATTTAATGGTATTGTCAGGTCATTTAGTATGCTAAAGTTCTAAATAATTTATTTTAGTGATATACAAAATACGCACTGAAATAAATAAGCTTAATGTATTTTTGTCCAGAACATTTAAACGAAAAAACGGAGAAATTTCCATTTTCAATGCCTATTTATTCCAAAATCATTGAATCGAATTATATTATAAATTCCTAATTAATGTTTTAAAACTAGTTAATAGATTAAAAGGACGAGGAAGCCTCGTCAACGAAATTCATCAGTTGGGTCATTCTTAGCGGTAAAGTCCATTATTGAGAAAGGAGTTGATTTATTTGCAGCGCTATTAAATAGCGTAAGATATTAAATTTTCAGTCCGTACTACTGCTTTTACAATAAAATACTTTGGAAACCGCTTGGATTAATGTTTCAAGGCATTATAATTTGTTCCTGAGAAAAGAAAGTATAAAATAAAAAATTAAAAGTTTAATATACATACTTAATATATCAGAAATCGCATAATAATAGGACCAGAATGCTCCGCAAGATTTAAAACAAATTAAACTTCATTAATTTAATTTCGCATCCGAGAAGTTGCAAAAACATTGAATTAACCACGGAAAGTAAATCTTGGCGATGAATATTCCATTTCCATTTTCCAGCGATGTCAGTTTATTTTCTCTCATAAATAAATTATTCCCGGCGAAAGCGGCGAAAATCCAGGCAATTTTTAAATTTGCCGAAACCTCCGCCGGCGCGAAAAACTTAATTTCCCCGCTCTAACGCAATCTAATTCTCCTGGCCCGATAATTTCTAAGCCAACAAAGCGAGGCTTACAGGAAATTTTTGCGCCAGCTTTTGCCCGCCCCGGCAAATTAAAATTCAATGATCGTCGGCGGAGGGGGCGGCTGTCGTTTGCACTGCTCGCGGCCAAAAAGAGAAAGATAGAGTACGCGAAACAGAATTCCTGTGTGAGTTGAGCCCAGGCGCGGGCCTCATTAAACATTCAAACGCACTGCGCGACTGCCGACCCTCCCCCTCCCCCCGCCCCTTGCCCCCCGCTCGTACGTGCACACGAACGCGCTCGGAGCTCTGTGCATTTATATACACAGGATCACCGCCGATCCAACGTATGCTGGAAGCCTTTGAGGAAGAGTCGGACATTTTACTTTAGGCAAATCTCACGAACTCGTTAATCCAAATGAATTTTCGGGCTCGTTTTCTCGGGGAGACGCTGCCGCCCGCTGCTGTTTCTTTATTCATGTTTTCTTCCGCGGCTTTTGTTTGCCGCGCAGGAATTAAAGCAAGTTGGAGCTGCGCTGAGCCGTCGCGGGGAAATATAAGTCGCTTTTAACCTGTTTCTAGACAATAAAATGATAGGTGATCAGTCGCATTGAAAATTTCAGAAGACCTCAATTAGGATACTTTGTACTGAAGGCATTAGTTGTTTTAATCTGATTTTAAATAAAATACGTTTACCAAAATAACATCTAAATTGACCAAAGTTCTACTTTATTTGCATTCAAACGAATAATCCTTGCTTAATCAGCCTACATTTAAATTCCAAAGAGCTCTACATGATTCTGGTCTTTATTTGCAGGGAAATAAAAAGTTAGTTATTTTATGTTTTTAAACAGAGTGTAACAAAATAGTGATGTTTTCAATTGTTTATATTTTTAATGTTTCATTATTTTCGAGACGTGTAAATATTCAATGTTGCACAACTTCACGAAGACAATATTTACACAAGAATTCCCAGTAGCTGTTGGGTTTCGAAACAAGAGAAAACACGACCTAATTATTTTTACATAAATTATAGATTCATGATAAGAAAAGTTCATGCAAAATCTTAATTATCCCACGGATGACAAATTTCTGGGTCTCTCTTCCAAGTGAACTTGGCGACCCATATTGAATCACAATTACCATAACTAGATGTCACTTTATTAAGTATTAAACGCTAAGAGGGGACACTTTATTATACGTTTACGACGTCGTCAACGCACCAAAGTACCTCCGCCTCTCATTTTCTTAAGGCGACTACGTAACTCAACTCCCTCACACTTTGTCACTTGCTTGTCCTCCGTATCTTGATACTTTGCATGTCTTACGCGTTCATAAACAAAGATTAGCACACAAAATGCTTTAATCGCTACGAAAACCAAGGCTTCTCACTAAAACGTACATAAATAAACAACGCATGACATACTTTTTTCAATTTTAATTATTAGTTCACCAAATTACTTATTTTTGTACAATTTATTATGTGCAAAAAATAATAAATGAGAGGCAATCAGCAGAGTAATTAGTTAAATTTTTACTTGCTTTTAAAGTCCAAATATTGTTTCATCATGAAATAAGCCCATAATTTAAACCTTATCACATTCCGAAACTCCTGCCTTCGCAACCTGCCGTATTTTCAATCTAAAATCCCACACGCCGCCTGCTGACCCCGAAATAGGTCTCGTCTATTCTCAATCAACCGAGGCGATTATCACCCACGCAGAAAACCACACCGACTAACCTCCCCCGTTCTTATGCGCGAAGCAACTGCCAGCTTTCAGACCTCGGCGGCACGACCTTTCGCGCACTCGGAGCCGAAAGCACACGGCGCGCAGCCGGTAATTAATATTAATGTCACGCGCTCGGTCTGCCGGCAGATTTTTGCGGCCGCGCGCTGCATTAGACGCCTCGTTGACCCGCCGGACGACTGGCGCGGAGACGATGGGAGCGGCGGTTAATTCGATCAGTGCTTTGAGAAGGTTGGAATCGTTTAGAGGCTTAAGTCCTTCGCGGGGATTGAATTGTCGGTGATGGGAGGTTGGTAGATTGGAAATAGTTGGGAACGGTTAAACGTCGTTTTATTTGGCGAATAATTCAAGTTAAGTGCTTGGGAAAATATTTGAGTGAAAACGAGTTACCACGTATTTTTAAAAATCCAATTCGGATATCATTGGCAACCCAAGAACTCAATGTTCAATGTCAAATATATTGTAAATGACTTTTATGATAAATTTAAGAGATAAACTCTGGTTTAGAAATTAGCGGGAACAAAACATTGAATGAATTTAACATTAATTAAATTTAAATTGTACTTATTATTGAAAATTTTTTTTTTGGAACAACTGAAAAAATTTTTAATTTTTAGTGTGTCATTTACGTACTTGAAAAACTGTAATTAAATAAAATAATTATATAGATCGCGATGATTAATGATATTAAAGGTACTAAATCCAAAAGTGCATTGTGGATTTCGCTCTGAAATCAAGTCTAAAATAAGTTTTATTATAATCACAATAAATTTTGGCTACAAATATGAACAGACAGCTATGATTTTTTCTTTCTTCAATGAATAGATTTTTTTATTAATATTTATCAAAACAAAATTTTAAAACCGAATCCGAGCGAAAATTTCATCGAAAATCATTCCCTTAAACCAGCAACTAACGCCTTACCTCCCTTCTGAAAAAGCGTCATAATTTTTCCAGTTTGTTTTCTCAAGCGGCCGCCATTCAGCCTCGAGTCAGTTAAAAAGTGCATTTGTCATCGAAACGATAATTACGGCAATAGAGCCGCGTACTTTACGACTTCCCATTGTAATGACCATCGGGCCTAGACGCACTCGCACACACACACACGCGCGCGCACGATTTCGCAGACAGCGAAAGTAAGGGGTCGTACGTTTTCAAGGCATATTACGGGCGCAGGTAACGTTTGCCTAAGGGTCCGCGCACTTATTCTCAAATAGAGTGTAGGTTTCATTGGCCACGATAAATTTTTATTACCTTGTTAAAATCGCTATTTTCTCGAAACGTCGTTCGGCGCGGGAGAACGGCCCGATATTTTTCGTCGCCTCGCGAGGCCCTCCATTCGATAAATTTTACCGAGAGAACGCTCGAATCTCGACCCTGAGGTCAAGGCCGTTAAACAAGCAATACACGGCGCATGATCTCTTACTTTCAACTGTGAGCTGTTCTAATCGACGAAATATTGGTCTTGGAAAATTTTTTGGAAAACAATTGGCCATCCATATATGTATCCCTCGAAGAATTCGTACACATACAAATACAATTATATAGCTTGCGTAATATCACGATATTCACTTCTGTTTATGTTCACGTTCATGGTTATGGCATATTGAATTTACGCTGCTGAATTCCACATAACAACAATAATTATCAGCTTGGAAACGACGCAATTATTCTACGGAACAATCAAGTTTTTTGCAGTCAAGTCGCTCGTTACAAATTAGACGTTGAAACAGAATCCTGAAATCAGGTCTCGCCCTCCGAGAAGATGAGTACTTCTATTAGCATGCAAATCCAGAAAATTCCGTAAGCTCATTTAACTGTTACTCGGCCAGGTGCAAATCCGGAATTTCACTCCCCGACGCGCGCCGACCGCCGTCCGGCCCAGGAATTCCACGGAACAAGTTCAGCCGCGTCCCTCGGCCACATAAATTCGAGGCTCTCGAGCCGGCCGCCGGGAGAAAAAAAAGGGGCAGGGGAGGGGGCTGCATTTGTCATTGAGCCTCGGGCTCGTAATAATTACGGGCAATAGAGCCTTGCACTTTATCGGGCGATGTCCATCCCTCGAGCTTGCAAGCTCCGCCGAGCGCGCACGCACGCAGGCGCAGTAGTCACGCCACTCGGCGGAAGTCGGCCGGGGCACGTTTCTCTTATTCTCGTACGTACACCTCGGCTGCTCGGGTGTTCTTTCTGCGACAGCCCCTGCGAGGGCCATAAAGACAAAAATCGGCCGGGCTGTCTCTTATCGCGCCGGCGCCCTCAATTTATCGCCATAACAGCCCCGGCGAGAGAACAGCGCCTACGGACTCTGTCTGTCCTTACGCAGAGAGAGAGAGAGAGAGAGAGAGAGAGAGAGAGCGAGGCCGCGTTGTACGCAGACTTTCTCTCCTGCTTTTTTCGCCTCCTTTTCCTTTATCGCCTCGAGATTTGTTCGCCTTCCGGATAAAAATTCTGCGCCGAAGGAGAGAAACCAGCTGATAAAGCTCATGTGAATTTATGACTAGATTAAATCTCTCGCAAGCTCGGGTCATTAAAAGAGCCGAGAGTTCGAAAGTCCTTTAGCCCGTAACTCAAAGCAGGTCTTGTACAGCTCCTCTCGCTCTCGAGAACTGCTCTTGTAAACTCGCGCCCTTTTATCTGGACGACTCCTCCGCATTGTCGCCCCCGTTTCTTTCTCTTTATCGCGAGCTTTCGATCGAGCCTCCCTCTCTCTCTCTCTCTCTCTCTCTCTCTCTCCCTCTCACTCCGTGTGTATGAAGCATTTCTTTTATGGTTCGGTAATGCCGCCGAGGGAGTCGGGAGATTTATTACCGAGGCACACGAGCGCGAAAGTCGCGGAGGGCGAGGAATTTTCGTCCGACTCGACGACTGAAGTATGAAAAATTTCTCGGCTGGGGTAATCGATCGCCCCAGCCGAGGCACAAATTATTTAGTCGGAGAGAGGAAAGTGGCTGGCTGCTCCCTTCGCGAGTTGATATTCTTGCGGGAGCGGCAAGTGACAGGGCCCGGAAGGAGAGCTTTCCGTTTTTCTGCATAGACGCCGGGATTTATGTGCTCGATTTGAATTATATCGAATGATGACGCGACGGCGAGGGGGGAGGGGGGAGGGAGAGACTTTTCTCCGGTGGCAGGTTTTTCAAAATAATTCCACGTCGTCTGCAGTTTATTACCAAACAACCGTCAGATTTACATTTAGAAGGTTTAATCTCCTACGTGCGATTACTTGATTTATGGGGTTATAAATTTTATATAAATTCGTATTCGGAAAGCTTAATGGCTCAACTAGTTCATGATGCGTATCTTCTATGAAAATTAGGAAATCCCGAATAACGCGGAAGGATGTTGTTTCCGTTGGAAAATTTCGGTCATTTATTACTCCCGAGTTTTATTGTTCTTCACGTCGAAGTAACAATCTAGTTTAGATAAGACTTACATTACTTCAACTTTCTTATATCGTTCAACGACGTAAAGTGTATCAATGCCTAATTACTTAAATAATGACCATTATTACGTTTTGTAGATGACGGGAAGCACATAAAGTTCTCTAATTTATTTGCCGATATCGCTAAAAAGCCGTTTCATCAGCAGCTAATTAGCGCAAAGGCTAATGCTTTTTACCTCGACAAATATTTTTAAAAGGACTTCTTCGAAAAAAGTATTTGCACGTTAAAAGCTTCTCTATTATCGGAGTAAAGCCGCATTAAATTAACATGCAACCGTCCTTTGCTTCGTTACGTAAAGCGCTCGTCTCCAGCTCCTAATACGTTTTATTTCTTTCTCTACCCTCGTCATCGTTTCGCGATTTAAGTCAATAATCCGCTTTCCATTAAGTTACAAATGTAAAAAGTCACTTTTACCAGGAAGACGAGAGGTGTGTGCGCGCGCGCGCGCGTTATAAATAACCCGCCTTCCTTCGAATTCACATAATCACACGCGTCACAAAGAACCGCGAACTCCCCTCCCTTCGCCGCTGACTAACGACGAAAAAATGGAAATCTCAATCGCGCGCCACCCCCTCGATGTATAACTCGCGCGCGTGCTGCCCCCTCCCCGCCGCCCCTCGCGCGATTGTGTAATCGTAAAAAGAAATCTCAATACATTAGTGCTTTTAGGATCCGGGCGCGCTTCGCCTCATCCCCTGCGATTCTCCGCCTTATAGTTCTTCCGCTTTTTGTTTGCGGGTAATTTTGTTTTTAGTTGCTCCCTCTTTCGCATAGTTTACTTTTTGTATAGGTAGCCTCTGCGGTCGCTTATTTTATTGATGGCGTTTCTTGTTTTTGAGGACAAATCTTCGCGAATAATTACGTACAAAGCAATAATTCTATTCTGGAATGATTTCTGAATTTTTTAATACTAAAGACTATATTAAATTGACTTACGTATTTATAACGAATAGTCTAAGAAGTCACAGCGGAAGCAAGATTTTATTATAATTGTGTTTTGTTTTCATGAATATAAGAAAAATTATTTGTGCTGCTGCCACTAACAAAAAATTATTGATTTCTCCGCAATAAACGTGACTTATTTAATAAAAAATAGTGCACTGGAATGACACTCACCGGTCAGCCGTTAACTTCATTGATCGTCTTTCAATAAAAATCAAGCTAACAATATTATTAAAAGATAAAATACCAATCTTCCGAATAAAGATCCCCTTGCCTCTCTCTCTCGCCCGGCGATCCACCGCAGCCCAGCACCGGCCGTTCTTTTTCACACTCGCAGCCGTCCCCCCCGCACCTGCATAAACCACCCAACCCAACGGGCAGGCCTCAAAAATATATTCCCGCCGCGGCATGGCGTGACCGGTGCCGGGTAGACAAACGCGAGAGCCACCTGTCGGACACGCGTGCCGGGGGGTCTCCCCGATACGGCGATAAGTCGAGGAAGAGAGTGTGGCCTTTGGATTTCTCCTCTTTATTGGGACGGCCAGCTTGGGGTTGGGGGGGGGGATGTCTTGTCCGGATAATCGGACGCTACTTCGAGCCGAACAATTCAATTACTCGAGTTCCGGACCGGTTCGCCTTTATTGGGCGGTCGCTCGCTGGCTAGTTCCAGCAATCCTCCCCCCATGATTGCGAAACGTGACTTTACGCGGTCGCCGGCTATTCGCGTGCCCCGAGCCAGCCGAGTCTCGGAGTATTTGCATTTTCTACGGTTTTATTGTTTGCCGAGAGTTGAGCAGTTGCTACAACTCTATTCTTTTTTTCGGGGGTTTCGTGGGTTTCTGCACCGCGGGAGGGAATTTATTTCCGGGCTGAGGCGGTGCTTTATTCAGAGTTTCGGTGTATTATTGGGATTCGCTTTTTCACGGGGATGTTTAATTCAAATGAAAAGCATTAATTTTATGACGGAATTCAAAAGTAATCTTTCTTACTTTTCTTCGAAATCGAATTTTATTGAAAGTAATAGTATTGCAGGCCGGATGTAATCTTACGTTAAAAGTTATTTATTTCTTCAAAGTTCTAAATGAGGAGCTAAGGTTTTTAGGCTAGCTGAGGATTCTTATTAAAAGTGCTTTATTACTTTTTGCAGTATTTTATTATACAGCCTTTGATAAAACTTTAAAAGAAAGAGCAGCAATATGAAAATATATACAATGCAACCCTCAAAGAGAATTCACTTTTATAGTTTGCTATTGTCCTTCTTTTCAAACAACAACTGCAGGTATTAAAACAGTGTAAATCAAATATAATACAACATATATTAATTCATTTTCGTGCTTTCTCCAAATTTTATGAAAAAAATGTATGCCTATATGCGAATCTGACATAAATTTATATGAGAGAACTCTATTTATACGTTTGACCAGTATTGATATCTACATACATAACCATATAAATTTACGGTGGAGTATAAAGCGTATTTTTAGCATGTACTTCTGACACATACATTAAAAACTAACATTATTTTTAATCAAAATTGAAAGAGAAAAAGTTCCATCGAGTCTGTTATATAAATTCCGCAATTATTCTGTGATTTTATTACAACTACTGGCTACATTATTTATGACTTAATTTCTTTTCTCAAAATCAATAAAACGTAAATGGCGACGCTTCGTTATTTACATGATGCAGTTGTTTAAGCACGCGAATAAAACGAATATTTAATGAAACATTATTCAAAGGGTTAATCTTATATATCTTAAAAAAGACTAAAGGTAACATATTTTGTTATCACACGTTAAATTGGTAAATAATATCTGATTGGACAGAGTTCAAGTGACCGATTTTACGAGAAATTAAATTCGTATTAAATAAACCTGCACGTGCAAGTGTACTCTTATTATGCATGAAAGAAAAAATTAAATTTGATGAAACTCAGTGCCTATGAATTGGAAGTGGTTTGTTAACATTTTTTTTTAATTTTTTTTTTAATTTTTTAAAATTTTTTTTTTAAATGTGTTTTTTTAATTGATACAGAATTACTTCCCGATTGTTAAGTGGTTGTACAGGTCGCGCGTTCGTTTCATCAAAGTCGTCCAATTGGATGTTCCTGAAGGAGTTTAACTGAACAGGAAAAAATGATTAATATCTGCCTCATAATATAGAAAATAAACAAATTAAATTTCCAAGTGACTTACAATGGAAGATGCTATTAGAAGTGGTTTATTTGATACTATCCAGCGAACATTTTCTGAACAAGGTGGAGTAGTTAAAGATCCAGTATAGGTATAAAATGAATTAATCGAATTTATATCAAACGAAGAAATATCAAAATCTCTGGAATTGACTGCACTTATTTTCTTTGTTACAGTGGAGAAAAGCGATGGTAAATGAATCATCGCCTTACTTGATTGTTGCATATCCTAAATATTTTGAATAATGATTTGCTTTGTATTAATTAGAATATAGCTAAATAAACACATTTTTTTTTGAATTTAAATATTCTTACCTTTACTTCAAAAGGTACACCAATGACTAATATACCATCTACTTTACCCAAAGCTTCTTGCATATTTCTATATCTTACATTGACGTATACAAAATGAGCCTCAATTGCAAACCTTCCGGAGTCAAAATATTGAATATATTAAATTACAACATTTTCTAATTACGAAATAAATAGCATTACCTTTGACCCTCAATAGTGTGTTCAGATCCAAATTTATCTTTACTCCAATGAAAATGCAGCTCAGAGAATCTGAATTTTTGTTCGTTAACTAATTTTCCAGTAATAATTGGAATATCTTTACCCCATTTAGCCGTGAAAGTTACTAAGTAACAGTGCTTTTAGCTTTGAGACTATAAAATAGAAAACAGAATACATTCGTATTACCGCTATGTCCTGAATTATTAATCTTCAGCAATTTAGGTTTCGCTTTGTAATTAATGAATTTAATTGGTAATCTACTGACTTGCGTAACGTTTGCATGTAAGTCTATCGGAGACTGTTTCTTTCCTTCAGCGCATGTTGCTGAATAATGGCCCCACGTACCGACATCCTTATAAGTTGAAAAGACTCGTAGGGTTCGGAGTGAAGAATAGAGGTTCTTAGAGTCGTGGTTGCTGTCGTACAAGTTTTTATTATGAGTAAAATTACAAATTGAATATTTCGCCTCGCACGCACATTAATCGAATGCCCTATTCGCGCTTTTATTTGTGGCGTTCGCTCGCACTTACGGTCGTATTCGGCGATTCTCTTGAGGGCAACCAGGGCCGATGGCGCAGAATGAATGCGGTCCGACTGCAGTGAGGGGACGACGGCGATGTTCGGACTGG
>JAWWEM010050986.1:0-10327 GCA_035582935.1 Ormyrus thymus
TCTCGGCAACCGAATGTCTCTAACCACCAGCGATCGTGAATCCCAGGCCAGCTCGCGACAAAGTCGCGGCGGCCTTGCGATTCCGATCGCGTAAACACGGGGCTTGCCCGACGAGCAGCTAAACAGCTCGTCGCAAGGTGCAGATCCACTTCATGTTGCGGAGATGCCAAATGCCCATCTGCCCGCAGATATGCACATTCCAGTTCCACCGCCAAACAGTAAGCAATTCATATAACTTTTTTTTAAAATAATTCATGTAAAATTGTACACTAAATTGAATTTTTGAGAACATGAAATATGTATTAATGTTAATGTTTCTTAAAACATTCAATTTAATGCAAATAAACAATAAATTTAATTTATTTTTCTTTCAAAAGATTAAATTTAATCTAAATGCACTTGTAATTTAAGTGCATTTTGATCAAAATTATTATGAAAATCAAAGAATTTCTAATACGTATAATAAAAATAAATGAATTTAACTAAATTATTGAATATAATATACAATAATTTGTTAAAATAAATTTTCTCTACACCTTCTGCGAAAGTACATACTTTCGTCGTTCACTTAGGATAGAAAAAATAACACTTTTTCCTCTGCTGCGATTTTATTTTTTCTTTCTGTCGATAAATATAACTTTTAATATGGTTATATATTTTTCTTGCTAAAAAAATTATATACTTTATAGTAAGACATTAACTTTTAAAATTTAAATTTAATAGAAAATATATTTTACAAACGCGCCCAACCAAATACTGGGTGAAATGGCCGAAAGAAAGTATTGATGCTCGCGGAGTAATGATGATGTTGATGACGCGCAGTGTAACTCTTAGACGGAACGCAGAAATAACAGATTTTGACTTTATAAACCAAATATTCAACGTACTTTCGCCAAGGGATATAGAAAATAGTAAGGGGCTCTTCGCGCGCCGACATTTGCTATTCGTTGTTAACTTTACTTTTTTTTAATTATAAATTTAAAATCAAGCAATTTGTCGATATCCTAGGTAAAAGATCGGTAAACACTCGAAAACCAAACAAATATCGCGTGCGATTTTTACAATAGTTATAAAAGTACTTATTTAAGAAAAAGAAAATAATTGTTATACGTCTACTTTCGTAAAACGCAATAAATGGAATGCTTTTATATAGCCAAGCATCTGCGAGCCCGACTGGATTCCTACTTTGGTATTTAAAAGTTGACTGTGAATTACCGTTCACTCGATTTGTTCGTTACGACGTAGTCTGGCGTTATTGACAATGATTAAATTACCGTCAATTTCTTTGATACTTAAAAATGATTCAGAAACAGTTAAAACTATTTTTATACGTGATATTTAAAAAAGTAAAATTAACGGGTATAAGAAAAAACAATTTTCGACGGAAAAAATCTTGAGATACATATACTTTCGTAATAATGCAATAAATCAAATACTTTTATCTACCCAAGTATCTGAGAGCCCGACAGGATTCCTACTTTGGTATTTAAAAGTTGATGGTGAACTACCGTTCACTCGATTTGTTCGCTACTACGTAGTCTGATGTTATTGACAATGATTACCGTCTATTTTTTTCATACTTAAAAATGATTCAGAAACAGTTAATACTATTTTTATTCGTGATATTTAAAAAAGTAAAATTAACGGGTATAAAAAGTAACATAATTTTCGACGGAAAAAATTTTGTGATAACGTCCACTTTCGTTATAACGCAATAAATCAAATACTTTTATTTACCCAAGCATATCGAAATATCACGGCACAGGAATCTTGTGTCCTGCGATACATTGATTGTTCTTTGACGTTTGTTGTTACAATTTATTTCAAAAGGATGCTGCGTATGCTACAAGGGCAATCAAGTGCAGAAAATTCGCCCGTGTATGCACCGGATTTGCGTGGCGTGCGTGAGGGGATTATTCAGGCGGAATTGCCCGTATTGCCAGGGGGAAATCTTATCCTACCTTCTTGACCACATGATGGGCGGGGAAAGATATTTAGAGGGCCTTCCAGTCTATGATTAAAATGATGTGCTGATGATAGAGTTTGGAGTACCGCGAGGTTAAACATGTAATGTATAACGTTACTCTTATTACTGATATAGTATTAGTTTAAAGTTATTTTGTAAAATAAGATTGATCAAATACATTATAAGAAAAATGTTCGTTTACTTTTTATATTCTTAGAAGAGTGCCACCGCGTGGAAAGGGAGGTCGTCGCCGTCCGCAAAACCGTCATTCCGCTGATGAGAAATCTCGTTCGGGCTCAAGAAGAGAAGGCCCGTTTGATGACAGACGGGCTCCAGGGGCCGGCCGTTCCGCTCGCGGAACCGGCTCCAGCGAGGGTTAAGAGCGCGTACCGCGCATGCCATTGTGGTGAACCCTCGTCTATGCCCACCTGATTACCTGGCCGCGATTGACCCGAAATTGCTAGCCCCCCGCTAACCTCCGCCCCTGTGCGCCCCTTCGCTCTGGTTTATTTAAAATAAATATAACGAACTTTGAAAACGGCGTACTTTATTGGACAGCCCCTTGCCATCGCTTTTTAATAAAATAAAAAACACGTCGATTGAGAGCCTTATTTAAGAGTTTATTGTGGCTCAACAAAAAATTATAGGAAGAAGCCCCGAAGGGCATAAAAAACCTCTCAAAGATGTTTTAACAACAAAACGAGGGTGCACCCTTAATTATAAAAAATATATAAACGTTTATAACGGCCTAATTCCAGGGTCAGTAGCCTGGTCGACATAAATGCGTGGCCACGAAAATCCGCACTAATATTGACGGTTAGAATACGTACAAGCGATCTGGTACCACAACGGTACGAGCTTGACGAACTTCGATATACGGCCACGCACAAAGAGCGCGACGACCGTGCCTATAGTTGCACAAAGCACCGGGACAAGCCCGTTAAAGAAAAACGAATAATAATGCGCGGCCAACCCGTCGAATCTCGAATAATTAAATCAGCGCGGATTTATTCAATGATGTTTGCGAGTCGCGTTAATCGTTAATTAATCGTTAATCGTTAATCGTCAGTCCCCACCTTTGACCTTTTCGGCGGGTCGTGCGCCGGCCGCCGCCGCTCGCAACAACTCTCCTTTAGTGCTCGCACGCACTAAAAACAAAATCTCGCGCCCGAAATGAAATTCAACTTACTGGCTACGCGACACACTCCCCCCGTTGAGAGTGTAACGATCAACAATCAATTTCACAAGATGTAAATCAAGTCTGAACAATTTTGAATTTTAAACGATAACGCAAGTAATGAAAGTAAAAACTATCTCTAAATAACAACGCTAAGTACAAATTGATTAAATTTACGCGCAAAAGTTTAAATAAACTAATCAAGACAATTAATAATACTATTCGAATAAATAAATAAACTAATTTCAAAGTCGCATAAATGAACGATTATGTGATCTAAAGAGCTGTCGTCGGGTTTCTACTGCAATCCCAGCTGATGGTTACTCCTTGTGATAAGAAAATGTAGCCGGTAGTAGATCGTGGTTTATCATAGTTCGACATCCACCTGGCATCGCCATAAAATGTCTTTCATAATTCTAAGTATAGCGTAAATTAAAGAGGTTGGGTAGTCAAATCAAAATGGTCAGAAGTTTCTAAAAACTACTTCAACTTAATAGTATATACGTAATCCGATTATTGTAAAATTTTTAGAGCGATTGACAATGTAGTTTTGGAGATAATCGATGTTAAAATCATGCTTTTATACACGGGCTCTTATGGAGAGAGAGGTTATTGGGTCTTCGATCATTAAAATCTAGTGTTAATAATGGTTAGATAAGGTTAAAAAACTTACAGTTCAATAGAAAAATAATCAAGGAACAAAAATACATCCAGATCTTGATCGTTTACAGTCCCGTTTCACAGAAACAAACAAAAATGTAAACAAAACGTCGAGTTTGGTGGCTGCGGAGGTGGCGCGCGGAGAGCCGCTCGCGAGGAGAGAGGGGACTAATTCTTGAACTATTCTACGTTTTTATTCTTCAAATTTTGTGAATTATTTCTGAATACCCGATCTTTTAAATACCCCCACAAAAAATAGTCCAAGGTGTTAAGTCTGGAGATCTTGGCCCACTCTACTGTGCCTCTTCTACCTATCCATTTTTCAAAAAATGTCTCATTCAAGTATTGTCTGACATTTACGCTGTAAATAGCTGGAGCAACATCTTGCTGAAACCATGTATTTTCAAAATCATCTCCTCTTACGGCCTGGATAGCTGGAACAATCTGATTTCGCAAAAGTTGTTCATAACTTACAGCGTTCAAATGTCCTTCGATAAAAAAGGGACCTATTATTATATCACCTACCGTTTCTGCTCACACGTTCAATTTTTGAGGATATTGAGTGTCACTTTCTCTCATCCAATGAGGATTTGTATCGGACCAATATCTAAAATTTTGACGATTGACTTCGCCATTTAATTTAAATGTCCCTTCGTCTGAAAAAACAATATTTTGTAAAAATATTGGATTTTCAGTTATCATTTCCATCATCGTCTCACAAAATTCCACCCGGCGATCAGGATCATCTTCATTCAATTCTGGCACAAGCTTCATTTTGTAAGGATGAAATTGCTTTAAAATATTATTTTGGTTTACCTTTAAAATATTAAGAACAGATTTTTGATTGATGTCCTGTTGCAAAGCTACTGATCAAAATGATTCATGTGGATTTTCCACAAAACATCAAAAGATTTTTCTTGATTTGTTGTTGCTTGTAGTCTTCCAGTAACAGAACGATTTTTAATAGACCCCGTTTCTTCAAAATGTCTTAAGGTTTTTGAACTGTGGATTTAGACAAAGAAGTTTCACCATCACCGTTTCGAAATGTTGCATTAAAGAGATTAACAACATTGGTATACGACCTTTGCTGATCATCCCAACGTCTCATCTTAGAAGAGATACTCGCTCTCTTTCGGACAAACGAAAAATTTTAAAAGCTTTTAAAAACAAAAATGTAATATTGTTATTGAACCAACAAAAAAAAATTAAGAAATGAATTCATTTCATGAATTTGTCGAATTAGTTCAACCTCAAAACACTATTTGTTCTTTTTTATTGGTCAAGTAATTTTTTATTTCAAAAGTCTATTTAATGACAGAACTATGACAACAACAAAATATGGTTTCAACTTATAATTAGTAGAAGTCAAGAGCAAGTAAAATTTTAAAATCTAAATGATAAAAATTTTTTAATTAAAAATATATTTGTACAAGCACTTCTATTTTATTTTTGAATTTTTACTTTTTTCAGATGCCTTTGAAATAATTTCGTATTTTTAATAAACAATTAGCTTTGCAGCCCATAAAAGAGGATAAAACGTGACTTTTCAGCTTTTGACAATTTTTTGCTTGAAGTAGTAAATTTCTATCTTTTAAAATGGAAAAAATGAGACCCGGATGAACTGTCTAGGGTAAAGTTTTCTAACAAAAAAAAAACCCTACTTTTGTATTTTTAAAAATCCTTTTTCGAAAATTTTGCACATTTATTACTCAGAAATGAATTACAATTTTTCATTAGTAGACCAGGAGAACTACCTCAAAAATAGTCGTTTAAAATAACTCGGTTGACCTTCAAATAACCTTGAAAATGACGTTCAAGGTCAAATGACGGGTCACCGTTGGGTTCCTTGTTGAAAGTTACCTAGGGTATGACCTTTGTTTGTTTTCTTTTACTATAAAAATCGCAAAATTTCCAGGGGTTTCCTTACTTTTTTCTCGCTTTGTATAAAGAAGCACTTAAAATCATGACTAAATAGGACCTGAAAAAGAAAAATGAAAGTTCTTGTTTTAGCTTGACAGCTTGATGTGATAATGGAACCTTCAAATTTACCTGCTTTGAAATAGTACAATTGGGTCCAGCGGTATTTTCCTTGACGATACTTGAAGATTCTAAACCGTTCTTTATTATAGGATAAACAAACAGAGTTAACCTCAACGCACATGTAGCACTTACTAACAGCAATTGGTTGTCAAAAAGTAGCTGTGGCAACCGTGGCGACTCGACTGAAGCGGAATCCGCACGATATATTTAAAATTTTAGATTTGAAATTTTTGTATTAAAATTTATTTGTTAGTAACAAAACCCCTTTTTAAAAATCTTTATAAATTTATATATTGTTCTGATAACATTTATTAATCAATTATAACATTTTTAGAAATTATTTCAAAAAATCTAATTTTTTTTTCCTTTATAGAGTTATTGTCGCGTTGCGACCAAAAAATCTAATATTAAACATTTTTGTATTACGTGCTATTACTTATTTAATTTTTTAAAATTTTGCATAAAAATTGATTTTCATACGGATTATAACATATACAATGTAACAGCGTCCGAGAATGTCGCTCCATGTTATCGCGGTTAATGGACATTTGGGACGCCCGCGCTGATAGCGGGCGAGGGCGGAGAGACCTTTCGTGACCGCCACATTGCCCACACGTGTTTTCGGAGTTAAGGGACCGAGTGCGAAAGACGCCTTTTGTAGCTGCTGTCGCGATTTTCTTTGTGCATGTATACGGGAGGCAAAGAGTGTGCGGTGTCACTCGACTCCAGCGGCGTGATTCCTGGCACGCAGTGGTAGCCAGAAGAAGCAAGAGCGACCGACTTTTCTTCGGCCAGAGAGCTGCCAGGCAGGGCGAGCGGTGTACGCGCCTAGCCCGCCTTCTATTTGTACCTTAGCATCAGCGTCGCCAACGTAAGTCGTGTGCTTTATTGGTGACAGGACGAGAAGGTGACTCAGCGAAGTCGTTCCACGCTCAGCTCTCCTCAAGAGCGAACCTCTCTCTTCGCGCGCAAGTCGGCAGAGTTGCCGCCTGCCGCGCTCTTTCTCACTCGCACCCGCGGCGAGAGTGTTAGCGATCAGCAGCGACTGATCGTTGAATTGCGCGGCGATTAGATTGCAGAGCACAACATCTAGGGTTTTAATTACGCAAATTCGTTTATTATTTTGTTCTTTAACTTCTGTTTCTTTTATTTTATGTTACTTTTTGTTTCCTTTCTTTGTATTTGCTCGCCGGTCTGTGCCGTTCTTTCGGCCAGCGAACTCCAACTTCTTTTCTCTCTTTTATTAAACTTCTGTTCTTTTTATTACTGAAGCTACGCGTAATTATTTCACGACCCGGTTCCGTGATCCGTCCTTTTCCGCGTTTCCCTACAAGCTGGTTTTGTCTAACCCCGCCGCCTCCGCGCGTGAGCGAATGTGGGGTATCCGGTCCCAACTGAGCCAGCTGAGCAGGAATAAGAGAAGGTTAATTCCGCCGAGAATTTCGTCGAATAATTACCTCGTAACAATAATAAAAATATGTAATAACAGAATGTTCTATTTTTTTGAAATTTTTTTGGTATAATGCCCCCTTAGAAACATGAGGGTCTGTTACTACAAAATTTAATAAGAAACAAATGCTCCAGAGATAAGTGTATTTTGAACTAGGCGCCGGGGGTAGTTTTCGATGCCGACTCCAAGGTAAGTGATTCTTCCTCTCAGCCGTCGACATGTTCTTGAGCAAGCATTAGCAAGTGAGTTTTTTGCCAGTAAATAATTAATATTACTAAAAATGAATGCGAAGTTTTCATGCATGTAAAGCGGAAGACTTCAATGAGAAAGGAAATTATTTAATTATATAACGAAATTATAATTTTTTACCTCTGAGTTTTGTACAATATCTTCTTCCGATGATTGCTCAAAAATTATATCGAATGGAGACATTAAATAACTGATTAAAGCATCTGAACTATTTTCACAATTTATAACTTCTAAAAGATTAACTTTCAACTTTTTGTTACTATGATACACATTGATAATACGCTTTAAAGATTTAAATTCTAGTAATTGAGTAACTTTGAATTTAGCTTTAATTGGACATAACTCCCATCCGTCATTCTCTACAAAAATCTTTAACTCATCCAGTCTGCAGGAATGATATAAATTCAAGTAGTTAATGAATTTCAATTTAGCATATTCATACAATTTCGTCATGTCTTTTCTGCAAATGATGTTTTCCATTTTTAACATTCTAAAATGGTAAAATAAAAAGTAATTTAGTTATGATATTATGTGCCTTCCAGTAATTGCATCCATGTGTTATTAATAAGAGTGTATGTAAAAATGTCTTCAATAAATGAAAAGAAACATACAGAGTGAGGAAAAAGTATATTGGAAACCCTAAAAAATCTCGTGAGGTTTGACAAAAAAAAAAGGAAGGTCGAACCTAATTTACAAGGCATTCAATGATGATTCTGGATTTGATCTTCAACCTCATGTTCAAGGTGATTTTGAGGTAAACTTTGATTTTTTAACTAGAAACTCATATTTATCTTCAGATTCTGATAAATTTTGCATCAAACATGTTGTCATGTAGAGTCGAGGGGCTACGCACTCAAGAAATCCCAAAAATAATCTTAGGAATCCAAACGGTAATATCGGGTAATCTTTGGCAATCTAAAAGTAATCTAGAGTATTCCGGAGAAATCTATAGCATTTTTTAATAATTTCAAAGACACAACCAACGACAAATGATTATTAAAGATTATTGAGATTCTCAAAGATTACTTCAGATTCCCAAAGATTACTTGAGATTTCTCAAAGGATTACTTGAGATTTTTAAAGTTTCTTCGAGATTCTAAAACACTATACGCGATTTCAAAATATTACTCGGGCTTTTTAAAGGATTCTCGAGTCTATCAAGCTATTAACAACAATTTTTTTAATATATTGATTAACTAAATTCAGGTGTGGAACACGCGCTATATACTTATTTACATATATTCTTGTAAAACCAACAACCACACACCCGGGAGGATTATTTAATTGTTTTAAACAAATAATTGAACAATAAACACGTAGGCCCGATACCTACGTAAGCCGGGGGAGAATTTAATTGTTGTAAACAAATATTTGACCAATTAAGGCCCGACACCTGCGTAAATCGGGGAACTATTTGATTGTTATAAACAATAATTTAAATAATAAATACATAGGCCCGACACCTACGCAACTCGGCATAGAATGTAATTGTTATAAACAAATATTGGAACAATTAATACATAGGCTCGACACCTGCGTAACCCGGGGAACTACATACTTGTTATAAACAAATATTTGAACAATAAACACGTAGACCTGAAACCTACGTAACCCGGGGGATTTATTAATTGTTATAAATAAATATTTGAACAATAAACACAATAATAAAATTTGTGTAATATCCAATTAGTACTAAGTTAATGAAGATCAAACTCTTAATTTTCAAGCAGTTGATGTTCATGGTAGCTAGACATTAGTTTTTATCAAATGACAATTTCTACACCTATATTTGATGAAAATATAACTTGCCTATCGAATGAAACTTATAATGTAATAAAAAAATTTTTGTAACGTGTGAAAATCCCAGGTTACGTAGGTGTTGGGCCAACTTATTTCTTGTTTAAATATTGTTTAGAACTATTAAATTCGTCCTCAAGTTACGTTAGTGTCGGACCTATGTATTTATTATTTAAATATTTGTTTATAACAATTAAATAGTTCCCGAGTTTCGCAGGTGTCGGGCCTACGTATTAATTGTTCAAATATTTGTTTATAACAACTAAATTCCTTCCCGGGTTACGTAGGTGTCAGGTACAGTTCTTTATTATCTAAATATTTATTTATAACAATTAACTTCCCTCCCGGGTTACGTAGGTATCTGACCTTTGAATTTATTATTTAAATATTTGTTTATAACAATTAAATAGTCCCCCGGGTTACGTAGGTGTCGGTCTTACGTCTTCATTGTTCAAATATTGGTTTGTAACATTTAAATTCTCCTCCGGGATACGTAGGTGTCGGGCCTACTTATTGATTGTTTAAATGTACGTTTATAACAATTAACTTCTCTCCTGGGTTACAGAGGTATCGGACCTATGTATTTATTATTTAAATATATGTGTATAACAATTAAAACAACATCCGGATAGGTGTTGGGCCTATTTATTAATTGTTCAAATATTTGTTTATAACAATTAAATTCTCCCCCGAGTTATGCAGGTGTAGGGACTACTTATTTATTGTTTTAATATTTGTTTATAAAAATTAACTTCCGTCCCGGGTTACGTAGGTATCGGGCCTGTGTATTTATTATTTAAATATTTGTTTATAACAATTAAATTCTCCTCTGGGCTACGTAGATACCGCGCTCTCGCGACACCGCTCTCACTCTCTATCTCTCTCTCTCTCTTACCTTAGCGCTCTCCGCATCGTCTGCTCTCCTCAGCACCTGCAATAGTCTAACAACGGTTAGAAACAATTCGATAAGAATAATACAATAATAAAG
>JAWWEM010050987.1:0-10327 GCA_035582935.1 Ormyrus thymus
GCGACCTCAAAAACATAAGGTATATATGGTCTGGTCCGTGGGTTTTGACATTTTTTTTTTTTGTGTGGCTGTGTAATTATTTGATGTATCGCTATGGACAATAATAGCTTAAATAGTATAAATTTATTATAGACGTTGGAAAAAAATATTTGATATATGAAAAATGATCAAAAAATTAGAAAAATCACAAAAACAAAAATTTTTATATGTTCCTCATTCAGTCTATGAATTATTATAATCTGTATACTGTCTTTTTTACATTTTTCGGTTTCATAGAAACGTAAAAATTATAAATATCACTACAGCGAAGCTTAAAAAAATGCTTTGACAATCGCCTAATGTCCAGCTAAATCGGCATTTTCATCCACTGTGAGTCGTTTTCGAGCTCTAGGTGGCGATTTAGCCTTGTGACGCAGCCTGAAGGCACTTGCTTGCCGAGGACGATGTCCAGCTGGCGGGCTCCGTATTTTTTGAAGTCCAGGTGTCGATATAACTTGGGGACGCTTTCTGAAGGCACTTGCGCGCCGATGATGATGTCGAGGTGGTGCGCCCCGTCGTTTTCGAGCTCTAGCTGTCGATTTAGCTTGGGGACGCAGTCTGTAGGTCCTTGCTGGCCGAGGACGATGTCCAGCTAGGGGCCTCCGTATTTTCCGGCGTCTATGTGTCGATTTAGCTCGGGGAGGCTGTCTTAAAGCACTTGGTACCTAACGATGATGTCTAGCTAGCGGGCGCCGTAACTTTCGGGGACGAGGTGTTGACTTAGCTTGGAGACGCTGTCTGATGGAATTTACTCGCTAATGATGATACCCAGCTGCCGGTTTCAAGAGTTTTCGGTCTCTAGGTGTCAATTTAGCTTGGGGAGGCTGTCTAAAGGCACTTGCACGCCGTCGATGATCTCCAGTTCCGTATTTTTCGGAATGTAGATGTCGATCGAATCTGGGGCGGCAGAATAAACGGCCCATTTCCAACTCATGCTACCTGTACTTGTTATTTTCCTTAAGTAGACACTTTTGGGAGACGACTTATGATTTCAAATATTTTAATGAGTAGATTATACGTCCAAAATCTCCCATGGAGGTATCTGCTAAAGTGCTGCTAAGTTGAGACCCAAATCCGAGACACATACTACCTGTACTTTTTCTTTCCTAAAGTAGACACTCCTGGCAGACGGCTAATAATTTCAAATGGTTTTCTGGAGTGGATTATACTCTCAGAAACTC
This sequence comes from Ormyrus thymus, assembly GCA_035582935.1. Taxonomy (NCBI): domain Eukaryota; kingdom Metazoa; phylum Arthropoda; class Insecta; order Hymenoptera; family Ormyridae; genus Ormyrus; species Ormyrus thymus. The sequence goes on from JAWWEM010050987.1 coordinate 1,221, forward strand.
TCAGGAACGTATCTGCTAAAGTGCAGCTATGTTGAGACCCAGATCCGAGGCACATGCTCCCTGTACTTTTTACAATGTTTTCAAATGGTTTTATGGAGTGGATTATACTCCCTGGAAGGTATCTGCTAAAGGGCTGCTAAACTGAGATCCAGATCGAAGGCACATGCTACCTGTACTTTTTACTTTCATCAGCCGGAAATCTGCCGTTATCCTGATGTGAATTACATTTTTTTCTTCATGGAATTAAGGGTAAAAAATCAAGTATGTTTCTAGAATTACCCAAGAAGTCTGCTGCTGTAAATATTTTTTTCAAATTTGAAGCCTACGTTTGGTCTAAGTTTAGCATAATTCTGGCCTAAATTTGGTGTAAGTCTTGTCTCTAGAGACTCAACTCGAACGCAACGACTCATGTGGGTCCCACATTGTTCCTGTATAATTCGAATATATTTTCCGCTTTGTTCTAACACATTCCCCATGTGGCTCCCACATAGTTCCCACATATATTCGACATAGACCCCATGTAAATCCCACATTGTTCCAACATAGTTCCTAAGGACATCGTCAGCGGCGACCCTGTATCAAGTTTAATCAATACCTAGACCTCGAAAACTCCGGATTGCACCACTAGCACATCATCATCGGCGTCCTGGTTCTCAAAAAGAATCGCCTCATGCTAGATCGACACCTTAACCCCGAAAACTCCGGAGCGCATCATCGGCGAGTAAATTCCTTCAGACAGCGTCCCCATGCTAAGTCGACACTTTGACCCCGAAAACTGTGGAGCGCACCACCTGCACATCATCATCGGCGTGCTAGTACTTGGAGATAATCGCCTCAAGCTAAATAGACACCTACACTCGGAAAACCACGGAGGCCACTAGCTGGACATCGTCCTCGGCGAGCGAGTGCCTTCACACAGCGTCCCCAAGCTGAATCGGCACCTAGACCCCGAAAACTGCTGAGCACGTAAGTCTGTTCTTGCAGCTTATTCTCTTTCAACTCGATGCCTTATTCGTAGTAATCAAAAAAAGCCCAAATATCAAAATTTTAGAATAGCGAAGATTTCATACTCGGAGCGTGCGACCCGCTGAAATAGGACCTCTTCCTTTGCCCTCTTACTCTTTTCCAGCTGTTAAGAAAATCCGAGCGTACTAGAAACAGAATTAGAATACGTATAATCAGTAACCTATAATGATAAGATAGTAGGGTTATAAGAATTAAGCTATTTATATAACTATTAAACTGAATTTTAAAATAATTGTTAGTTTAAAATTCATGACGGCAATAAATGAAATTAGTAAAAATTTCAATTCTGATTTTAAACGGAGTCTCATTGAACATTCGATGCAGCGTTGCCGTCTGGCTGATGGAACGTTTTAAAAATTATTCCGAACGCCGGTAACCTCCGTCGTCTCGGCTAAAACACGTAATTTTTGAAAAAGGATTAAAATTAGAAAAACGCATCGTACGGCGATCGGAAATGGCTCTGTTGTTATAAAATTCAATAATCTTTAAGATTATACAGACTGGGCCAACTTTCACCAATAACCTGAAAAATTAAATTTTTTATTTTTTTAATTATGGGTCTCGCCCCAAATTAAACATCACCATCGAATTCCTTGACCCCCAAAACCCTTTACGAGTGACTTTTTGTAACGATATCCATGCAGGATATCAAAAAAGTTGGTGTACTCGTAGGATCAGTCACTGTGTATACTCAACAAGAAACAATGATAAAAAATTGTGCAATCTCGAACATTTTCCAGCAAATAATTGTTATAGTTTGAAATTTTGCATTTTCTTCCCTTTACGTGCTTGTAAAGAAAGATCAGGAGATCGATTTCCTTCAAAATGCACAAAATTATAGTATTTTATATGTTCTAAAAGAAACCACGATAAAAATTATGTACTCTTGAAAATTTTGCTGCGAATAATTGATAAACCTTGAAATCTTGAATTTCCTCCCTTTTACGAGCTGGTAAGTGAAGGATCCAGGGGGTCGATTTTCTTCAAAATGCACAGTAGTATAGTATTTCATGTGCCCTTCAAGAAACAACAAAAAAAATTGTGCGCCCTAAAGGTTTTCCTGTGAATCTAATATAAAAAAAACTCATGAGAAAAAGGTTGAGTCATGTCACGCATTAATGCCATTTCTTTGTTGAAAACCCTGTGAATTAGAAGAGGAATGCGGAACGAGGAGCGCGCGCAGCGCGCTTGAGGTCTCTAGTAATTGATAAAGCTTGAAATTTTGCATTTTCTTCGCTTTACAAGAATACATCGTCGAAATAATATTTTAGAATATCGTTTCGGATGTATAAATTTTAGAAAAAATAGTTGCGCTAGGCCTCACGGGTAAACATGCCACGGCATTTTTACATTGCCAAGGCCAGCGCGCACCGCATTCTTCGCACCTCGTGGCTCGTTTAAGAGCACGAAAATTCGTGAACGAGTACAAGTGCGAGAGAGAAGGGAAGCGAGCGCCGCTCTCGCGCATGGGTGCAAGAGAGAGCGGCGACCGGCCGCGCGCGTTCCTGCACGCGGAGGCGCCGGATCGCCTCCGTTGCGTTATGGCGCGCGCTCACCAACTCCTCCCTAGGTTCTAGGGGTGGCCATTTCGCGGCGCGCAGCGATGACTTTAGAAGGAACAGCTGCGGGCGGCCATTTTGGACGCTCGTAGCGGCTCTTACCGGTACAAGCCCGCGAGGGCTCGCGATCGGAGAAGACCCGCTCGCTCGCCAGTACCGCGTGAGCCCTTGTGAGAGTTACACGTCTTCGTTGCATCGGGCAGCTGTACGGAGTTATAACGCGCGCAGTTTTCCGTCGTTTCGGGTAGTTTGGGGCATTGGGAAGTGATCGGGCGGTCCGGTACGGACCTTCGCGGGTGCGGTGACCGCAAGTGTCAGTGCATGGGGCTCCGAAGTGCGGAAGGACATTGGGCAGTGTGGAGGCAGGAGCCACTGCCAGTCTTCAACCGACAGTAGGAGAACCGACAGCGGGCTCGAGCGGCGGGTGGCCTCTCTGCGCCTTCGCCAACGTCGGCTGGAGCGGCGATCGAGGCCGTCGCGCCCCCGCCGGGAATTGAGCAGGTGGGCGTCCTCCTGGCGGAGCCAAAAAAGAGAGAGAGAGGAGAGTAGCTGAGCAAAAAGGAGCTCGCGGGTGAGTAGTAGTTTAACTCCAAATTCGCGTATCGTGTCGGGAGTGCAACACGCAATACGGCTTCGGTAATTTCGATCGGCCGGCCTCGCCAGAGACGGATTCTCTGGGTCGTGTTTGAATTAAATAATAGTGACGTGGAGCGGGAGGACGGGACGGCGTCGCGCCGTCTCGGGCGCCCTAAGGGCCGAGCGAAGCGAACGCCACGTGTCGTGCAACAGGTTAACAGCCATTTTGCTAACCTAGCATTAAATTCAATTTTAATAGTTTTCGGCGTTTTCTACCGGGTTTCGGGATTTCTTTTCGATTTTCGAAATTTTTGTTTTCTTTAAACTTTCGAAGTTGCGCTACATTTTCGAAATTGCGCTAAATTCTTGAAAATTCGTAAATTGCTACGAATTACTACGGGTGTATTAAATTCGTTATCTTTGAAATTTTTCGGAATTTTAAAATTTTTTCCCGATTGCCGATTTTTTTTGTTAAATCTTCAAAATTTCTCGAAATCTTCGAAATTTATCGAGGTTTTCGAAATTTTTTGGATTTTTGAAAGGTTTCAAATTTGTGTCGCCTAAACTTTCGGGATTTCTTAAATCATTTGAAAGTATTACGGATTTATAAAATTCGTCATTCTCAGATTTCGGCGAATTTGAAAAATTTTTCCGGGTTTACACGTTTTTGAATTTCGTCGCGATTTCTTCTCTTTTAGACTTTAGAATCGAGCGTCAAATTGCTGGAAACTCCGATTGGGCTCGTGAGGTTCACAATTCGAAAAGCTCTTCGAGTTTGAATTTTCTCGGGAAATCGTATAAATCTTGGAAATTTTTAATTCGTGTGGAGAACGTGCACCCAATCGTTAGGGCCGAATTCGAAATTTTGTAATCATTTTCGGGAAAAATCGTGACGAAAGAGTACGGTGCATGTTAGTTTCAAGTTCTAATTTTACGCACTAATAGATTTTGTTGATTAGTCGAGCGAGATAGGGTAGCGGCAATCAACGAAGACAAATTCAAGGTTTGAATAATCTTATTTACTCAAGCGAGAAAATCCTTGAACGAAAGTTCGTTCAAGGTTAAATAGAATTTCTAAAGTGTGAGGGACATCGAGAGAATTCTTGGAATTGCCTATCAGAGTGGGTCTGAAGGCAAAGCTTGAGGGAGAATTTAGTTTCTGACTCAACTTCTTCATATATATGTTAGTTTGAGACTAGTCCAAACTATAGCGGGACCGTCAGAGGTGGCCCGCTCGACACTCACAGAAAGCTCGAAACACAAGGCGGTTGCGCTCGCCAGTAGTAATTGCATGATACGAGCAGTAACACGCTAAAATACGTTTGAGACTCATGGCGCTTGTCGCAATGTATTATAATTAAGTAAATTTAATTATTATAATAAAGTCAAGCTGTAATTGTTGTTGATTCAGGTAAACCTATGAAAAATCTTATATTATAATTATTGAATCGTTCGGAACATTTGTATATAGTGTAAATATATTTTCATTTATTACAAGTATCAACCGCAATACTTATTATTAGTAACGTAGTTACCTTAACTATTAAGACAAAGAATTGTCTTATATATATATTTATTCAAAATATCTATTATTATTTTTTGCGTTGCATTTTGTCTACGCGCGCGAAATTATTTAATAATTACGGCGGAAGGAATATTGTCGCGTGCTGGAACCTGCGCTGTTTCGACCGCGTATTTCCCGCATTTCAGATTAATTGGGACGAAGCGTGCGATCATCATTAAGCGAGTCGAATCGAGTTTCTTTCGCGTTTTTCAGCAGGATGGCCGCGACAACCGTAGGACAGCGACATAAAGCTGAAATGGAGCGCATTATTCGCTCTAATAAAAGCGCGGCGAGATGGAGACTCGCGATCTATGAGCTGAATCCGACAGCGATAATCGAGAAACTAGATACGATGGGGTTAAACACTAGGGGCGAACTAGTGATTTTAAATGATCGGCTTCTACGTGCGGAGTTGCGGACGGCGAATGACCGGTTTCCGTGGTATAATGTGGACGAGCGGGAGTCCGCCACGGTATCGGTCACGGCGGCGGCGCTAAATCGCGAGCCGTTGGTAGAGGAGCAATCCCGGCCCCTTCCACCGATGCGGTCGAAAAAACAACGGAGACGCAACAGGCAACAGCAGAGCCTGGAGGCTCTGCCAGTGGGAACTGAGGAAAGCATGCTGGAGGGACTGCGACTCAGCCGGCAACCTCCTCCGAACCTCGGTTGATTACAACCACGACCGCGCCGACAACCACGGTGGCTGCGTCGCTGGCACGCCACCACAGCACGACGCAGGGGCAAAGCCCGATGGCGTCGACGAGTCGACCGTTGACTGCGAGTCAGCCGTCGTCGCAGCTTCGTGCTCAACTCGCGGGGACGAATTACCAAATCGCCTTTAAGCCCGAAATGAGTCAGTGGCTCGCGCACGGCTCCGACAGCCGATTATCATTTTTAGGGCAAAGGATCGATTTTCCTCCGGCTGAAGCAAAAGCTAGCGAGCGGAAAAATTTCCTTTTTAAAAAGGCAATTACTACCGAAGCAGCGAGCGTGACACGAGCGATAGGTGCAGAGAGCGAAACCCAATTTTCGCGAGCCCCTAATCCTTTTCAGATGCTGTTCCAGGAGCTGCAGCATGGAGCAATGGGAGGCGCAGGCGAAAAGCGAGATGCCTCGACCCAAACGGATTCAGGGGAGGAAACCTGCTCGGAAAGCGATTATTGATGACTACGCGCAACTATGCGTTTCGTAGAGGCCGCAGTCCCCTCCTTCCAAGCAGCAGTTCCTCCCACACCTCGTATCGACTCCCTCGCACGACCGAACGACCCTTCGTGCGTCGAATACTCACGGGCATAGCGAAGCGGCCCGAAACCCCACGAATCGGAACAAACCCGAACAGCGAACGTTCGTAAGCATAGATTTAGGGCGTGAGTCCGTTGGGGCTCAACCGGCTAGGCGCAACCATGAACGAAATGGGCGCGGGGCCCATTCCAATTCGTCTGGTAGGGAGAGCGAGCGCGATCACGAGTGTCGCAACAGTAGGGACAAGGAGCGGCGTCAGAGCAATCGGAGGAGCAGCATCTTAGAGTCCGACAGCGATTCCGATAGCCCTGAAAAAGAGCGCCGCCGTCGCCAAAATTGCGTCAACGCCGAGCGGGAGATGCAGTGCATCAAACTCATGCAGAGTTGGAAGCTGCATTTCTCCGGTGAAGAAAGGGAGAATCCGGGAGATTTTTTGGAAAGACTCGGCGATTTCCGTTATAGCACGCCATACGGGGATGCCGTGCTATTAGCAGCGTTACCTTGCGTTTTCGCGAAAACCGCTACGAATTGGTATCGATCGGTGAGATCCTAAATCAATAGCTGGAGATTTTTCAAAAAGCATTTTCGCCATCTGGTTATAGGCGAATGGGATCGCGAAGACCTGATGGGTGAGCTTCGCCGAAGAACTCAAGCCAAGGGCGAAAAGATCTCGCAATACTTAACAAATATCCAAAGGGTCGTGTACTTCTTCAAGAGACCTCCGTACCAGGATGATCTTACGGATATAGTTTACCGTAATTTGCTGCCGGAATATCGCAAAGCGATATCGGATCGTATCATCGATTCCATTGACGAAGATTCAATCCGAATTGGGGCCAGACGCAAAATTCGGCGAACCAATTCTTACTGCAACCGACGTTGAAATACAATCAGCCAAAGCCAGTTTTTAGGCAAACCTATGTTGATTTCAAGCAAGCGAATGCTGGTGCGCAAGGCCCACCGGCGGGGCGCTGCTTTGTCTGCGCGCAAACTGGCCACTGGGTGTCATAGTGCACGCAACGGCTCTGCTTCACGTGTCAGAGGCCGAGGTATTCGGCTGCACAGTGCCCAGGAAAACCGCAGGAGAGTTGCCAGGTTTGCCGAAGCACTGGATCGACTTTTGCTTCATGTCGAAATTGAGAACCAATTCGACTAAGCTTGGGAAACAGGCAAGCAGGGGCGCAACAAAGTCCCCTGCCCCCTGCGCAAAAAACCTGGGACAAAACCAACGGTGGAACTTACCGAGATCGTAGAGTACATAGATCTCAGCGAAGGTTCGGAAGATCTTTACAATGCTCACGGGGCAGGGCGGAGCATAGGGAAACAGCGGGTGAGATTTCCCAGTATATACCAGAGGATAAGGTAAATAATGGGGCCACTTCGTTGGCTTAAAACGATCTCTCCAACGCCGACCTTCTCTTGCGAGAAAATGCAATGGAAGAAGAGTTCATCAGCCAACGAAATAATAGAGACAAGAGTGGCGTACATAAGTTCCTTCTCTTTTACTTCAAGAAGAAACCGGAATAATTCGTGCGTAAAGCAACCCCTCCGCCGGCCTTAGATAAGTCTCAACAACCACCTTTGCAGGGAAAGGCAGTGTTGCCGCTTAGGGTGGGGGAGGAAAAGAAGAACGGTGACGAAAAACCAGAAGTAGCGGGGATGAAAATCGCCCGTTCGTAGGCGTAGAATTAGAGGGTAATTCATATAAAGCGCTACTAGATACAGGTGCGATGATCAGCGTAGGCGGCCCAGAAATAGCGTCCAAATTCCAGGATCGTTTAAAGGACACACCGACCTCAATCAGATCTGTAATTGGAGGAACCGCTAAATTCCTGTGGGCACTAGACACGAACTTTGAAATGGATGGAATGAAACAGAAATTACCAGTGAAGATCATAGAGCAACTAGAACAAGATCTTATCCTGGGCATAGATTTCTGTATAAAATTCGGAATGCATTTGGATTTCGAAGACTTCTTGTGGCGGGTAAAGAACGGACCATGGAGAAAGCTCGAAATACCACCTCCACCAGGGGATGAAATAACCGTCGAATGCGCTGGAATCACCGAGCTTGACGTGAGTCAACGGGAAACAATCATGCAGCTAGTAAACGAGATACTGTAACCTGCATTGGATTCCACGGGCATCACCTTCCTGACGGAGCACTGCATTGACGTGCAGGGAGCTCCGTCGGTGAAACAGCGATCTCGACGTTTATCCCCAGCTCGCATGATCCAAGACAGAATAATCGAGAGATCTGATAGCGATTGGATTAGCGCTCCGGTGCTAGTCAAGAAGTCGGATGGGTCATGCCGTTTCTATGTGGACTACAGGGATTTAAATAGGGTAGCAAAACGTGACGCATATCCTATTGCGACTACTGACTCCATTTTGGACAAACTCCAGAAAGCTTGCTACTTGTCGACTATCAATCTCAAGCAAACTTACTTCCACATTCTCATGGCTGAGGATAGTAAAAGGTATACTGCGTTTGCAGTCCCGGGTTCCGGTCTTTGGCAATTTAAGCGAATGCCGTTTGGATTGACTAATGCACCGATGACGTTTCAACGTCTAGTTGACGCGTTATTCGGACCTGAGATGAAGTCAAATGTCTTTGGGTACTTAGACGATATTATCGTAGCCACTGAGATGTTTAAAGAACATCTCAGGTGGCTAGAAATAGTGTTAAAGAAATTAGTACAAGCAGGGCTGACAGTGTTGGCAAGTAAAATACTTGGGCTATCTCTTGGACCCGGAAGGTGTAAGGCCTGATCCAGATAAGGTTGAACCGGCGCTTAACTACCCAGCCAGCTCCTCGAAAGAGTTGAGACGTTTCTTGGGGATGGTTGGGTGGTATGCAAGGTTCATTGAGCGAGACTCAGAACTAAAAGTTCCCTTATTAAAATTACTTCGCAAGGATCAAACCTGGGAATGGGGACTAGAGCAGCAAGAGGTTTCTGAAAGCTTAAAAAAGGCTATGACGGAAGCACCAGTGTTGGCGTGGCCCGATTTTGACAAGACGTTCACTGTGCAATGCGATGCCAGTAACGTAGCTGTCGGAGCTGTGCTAACTCAGGCAGGCGATGACGGGGATCATCCGATCGTCTACGCACGAAGGATCCTCACACCAGCCGAACGCAA
>JAWWEM010050989.1:0-10317 GCA_035582935.1 Ormyrus thymus
ACATACACTTTGTCACAAAATATAGTAATTTTTAATTAATATATACTAAATTTTAAAATAACATTTTTCTCAGTGTATTATTTCCATTGAAATGCGTTGACTTAAATTTTTACAATCGAATGTTTTTATTCGAGATTAGTTGTTAAAAAGTTTACATCAATTATTATTGTAAAATTCAATAAATGTTGAAAAAAATTATTATATCACACACGAGTCAGAGCTATACATTTTTGAATACAAATAAATTAAAAATGATTCTAATAGTTTATGCCTTTGAGTATAATTTAATTGATTTGGAATTAAACAAAGTATATGACTAAATTTCTCGTGTAATTCTTCCCATAGTTATTTATTGTAATGATTGAGAGTGAAAATAAAGATGTTACAAATCATAAAATTTCAATGATTGCCAAATAAGATTTCCATCAATCTGTAGTTAATTAAAAACTTTAAAATTAATTAATCTTTTTCGTCGTCATACAATTTAAATTATTCAAGACTTATTCAAAGATATACATATAATATAAATACATATCAATTTTTAGATAATAAGTAGTTATAAAATATTACCAAAATACTATTTAATATTAATGTATTTAATCTTTTAATATTTCCATTATAAATTTACCATTATCACAATATAATAGTCGGATTACTTTCTGGAATAAGCTTTGTTCCTTTTTTTATAGTACAGTATTATTATCATTATTATTATTTTATGTCGGGGAAGGGATTTATCACCCCTGGACACTTAGGCATACGCCTATTGTGTCATCCCCTAGTCCAGGCTTATTCGGGTAGCTTTGCCCTTCTCCATAAGGTGAAGATTGCACCCGAGCAAGTCGTTAAGCTCAACTGTTGGGAAATATTCGTCCACCACGTGATGTCTAAGCTGGGCAAAACGAGGGCACGACGTCAGTAGGTGCAGAGGCGTCTCCTCCGCCTCACCACACCATCTGCATCCTTCCTCTGGTTCTGTCCCCATCTTTAGTCCATGATATCTCAGACGTCCATGTCCAGTGACTATCTGCGTTAACAGTCTGGAATTTTTTCGATACCGTCCTCCAACGCATTGGGTCCATTCGTTAATCCCCCTCCCTGGGTAGTAGTACTGCCCTGTAAAGCCAAATCACAACATGAGGTTTCAAGCCCCAGGTGTTGCTAAAAGCTCTTCGGCAGGTCCAGAAGGCAGTCAGAAACTTGTTGCACTGGGCATTCAAGTGAGTTTTCCAGTTCAGTTTCCTATCCAGGACCACTCCGAAATATTTAGCCTCACTTCTGACTACCAGGGATCTGCCCTCCAACTTGGGTGCCCTATAGCCAGGTGACATATCTTTTGGAAAAGATGACTAACTCGGTCTTTCCCGGGTTTACTGATAGCCTAGTAGACCGGCACCATCCTTCCACCTTCTTGAGAGCAAGTTGCATGGCATCCATAGCCTCGCTAATGCCCCCTCTAGTGACGATCACAAAATCGTCCGCGTAGGCTTGAGCATAGCACCCACCCACTTTCAGCAATTTCAGAAGGCCATTGGCCACCAGACACCAAATTGTGGGCGAGTCCACTCCACCTTGTGCGCACGCCCTGCTGACCAATCCGTTAACTGTGGTGCTTCCCAGTTTGGCCTCCACTGGGCGATGGCTCAGCATGCCGTCAATCTATCTAACTAGGATCTTAGGCACCCCTTGACCAATTGCCGCCCTGCGGACCGTCTCCACTGAGGTGCTGTTGAACGCTCCCTCAATGTCTAGGAAAACTCCCACTGCTTTCTCTCCTCTTTCCAGCTGCTCCTCTATCCGGTAGACCACCGAGTGCAATGCGGTCTCCGTAGAGTGCCCTGCTTTATAGGCATGCTGGTTTGGGTGTAATGGCTTAATTGACAGTACTTCGTCCTGCAGAAACCTGTTAACCAGTCTTTCAAGTGTCTTAAAGACGAAGGAGGTGAGGCTGATAGGTCTAAAGTCCTTCACTGTCGTATGACTAGACCTTCCAGCCTTCGGTATAAAGACAATCTTGGAAATTCGCCACGTCTCTGGAACGTATGCTAACGCCAAGCTTGCTCTGAATGTTTTAACCAGGGGCCTTATAAGTTGTTCCCTGCCTTCCTGAAGGAGTGTTGGAAATATACCATCGGCCCCTGGGGTTTTAAAGGGGCTAAAGTTTCCAATCGCCCACCTCACCTTTTCAGGCGTGACAATTCGAGCCGCTAGTGCCCAATCCGTCTTCTTAGGTCTCATCCAAGCCCTAAAAGAGTTGTCCAGTGGTCCAACCTCGTTGCGAAAGTCCGGGAAGTTCGTCCGCAGCAAAAGCTGGAGACAGTCCTCCTCCGTCTCAATATTCTCCTGAGAAGTTTTTCATCGCTTCCAACCATACCTCAGGGTTTTTAATAAGGATCCGGTTGAGCCTGGCTGCTTCCGGGTATCTCTCGATACCTTCGCAGTAGTCTCTCCAGCCCTTGTTCCTTTCCGCAGTTATCTGCTTCTTATATAATTTCTGGGCTTTCTTGTGGGCGTCCCAATCTTCCGTCGATAACCTCACTCCTGATCGCATTGCGAAAAGTTGGCTCACGACCCTTGTTCAGAATGGCCAGGTCCGTAGTAGCTAAGTACTAAAGGAGAGAATTGTCCCTGTTGTTTATGTCTGAACTGTCTCAGATCACGCGGTGTGCGTTCAAATAAATAATTTCTTGTAAGCGAAATTTCAATTTCACAACCTGAATATCAAAATACATTAACGTAAGACGTAATCCCAGTTAAGAGTATAAATTTATTTTCGTACCTCATCCCTCAGCTCGTCCGCCTCTCGATGCAAATTTATTAATACTCCCTCTTACAAAACGTGACTATACCCCCATAAGATTTATATCAGTATTTATATAACCAGCGGCTCAGTCGTCAGAATCCCAGCTAACAATCTGTTCCCAGTATCTCAGAGCCATAACAATACCAAAAAGCTATGGAATATTTAACCGAAATAAAAAAGAACCGACAGAAAGAGGAAAAAAGAGGCCGCGAGGAACAAAGGAGCGCAGGCAGACGAGAGAGCGAAATAGAGAGGGAAAGAGGATGAGCCGGAATAACCGTCGCACAGGATATTGTCTGATCGGCTTTGGGTGTCATTCTGCCGGCCGATGAAAACGCGGGCAGCGCTATTTGGAAAATCGCTCGGTCCAGTTCGTGTCGTTTAAAAGCTCCTGGAAACGTCCCTCTGAACTTCTCTCTCTCATTCTCTAATTCGTTTCATAAAGCGATGAAGGAGAGGGAAAAAGATAGGCCGATCATGGAGCTTTTCCTGTTTTATTTCGCATTCAAAGTAAGGCTGAAGCACTCGGCCTAATCGTTGAGCTTTTAATTTGAATATATTTCAGGGCGCCTCGTCACCACGTAGGAAAAAGTGCCTGATATGAAAATAAGCTGACTTTTTTTGTTGGGTTTTTTTAACGAATAAATTTAAAGTAAATAAAACTTGGCTTCAAATGTTGTGTCCTATCCGTTAAAGCCAAATAGTAGATTTGTTTTATATGTAAAAACTGTTAATAGCCACGATAGACGACATTTTTTCAACCATTTATTATTCTCAATTATTGTTTGATTACCTGAACACTCTATTTATAGATTATTAAATTAAGTAACTAGAATCTACGCTTCAAAAATTTTTGAGGCTTAAGGTGGCTCCAGCATTTGGTGCCGTATCAAGCAACGGCCCTATAGACGCTATCTATAATTTTTAATGCTTTTATCAACAGATATTCTCTTTATAAAAATCTATTATTGTATGACCCAATAAATAATGAAAATAATAATAAAATAAAGAAATTAATTTTTCTTTAATGGCTCTCCTTGTAAGCTCCATCTTTTGGTACGTCCCTAACCCACGATATGTGGGTTAGGGAAAAAAGGTTGTTGTTCATATCAATACATAAAAATTGTTGTTTATATTAAGAAATAAATAAAAGTTGTTGTTTATATTCTTGTTGCATTCTGTTTTAACCATTCGCTTTTTTTAATATTTAAAAAATTTAATAATAATAATTTATAATATAATTTTGAAGCTATTAGAAATTTTCGGCATTTCCTCGTCCGCCTTATCTGACGGGCATGCGCCGTAACTGTTATTGAATGTAATGAATTTTATTTCACGTTCTTTCAACTTAATTTTCTCTTTTATTTGTATGGAAAGTTGTTATTTTCTTTGAGTTAGTATATTCTTTACTTAACGAACTATAATAAGTATTTAGTTTTCTGCAGCAATGGATCTTTTTATATTTGAATATTGTGCGATTTGTGACTCAGGTCCATAAGAGTACTTGTATTTATAAACATTTTTAAAACATTATTTTCTTAAAAATTTTGACCTTGGATTTTTAAAATACAGATTGAAATCGCTTGAGCCACTTTAAGACATTAGATGTGTGCATAGAAATTAAGAACTTTTGCATATGTTTTCCGAAGTGATTTTTATTTACAATGATATTATTTTCAAAATCACTGATTAATATTTAGGAAATACCTTTGAGCAAATTAATATAACTACACAAACATGTTAGTGCATCAATTTGGAGCAATCACAATTAGTAGTACAATCGTACCAACCATTACTATTCTAATCTTGGGTGAAATGATTTCAGAATGAGTTGAATTGTCAAAATTTGTGCCATATTGTTAGTTACTTATTTAAATAAATAGATTTAGAACTCTGGTAAAAAAGTAACCGTTTGGGCTGGTCGAATGACCAACAGTTGACTAGGTGAATTTACTTCAAAATAAAACTAATTTAAAAATATAGATGAATGCTGTGGTAAAATATTGATTTTAATTTATTTTTCATATTTGATAATTTTTATGTTATTCGAAAATCTATGACTATATAAAGATTGCAGTTCGTACATTGCAGTTTTTTATTCGAAGAATTAAATTTATTAAGACTTTTTAATTAGTATTTAGCTTAAAACCAGTTCGGATATGAAATATAAAATAAATAATTTTTAAATTTTAAATTTCATAAGCTTATTTTTTTTAAATATTAGCATTTATATTTATTTTTCCACGCGAACAGTATTCATTGTTTTATTCTTTTATTGTGTTCGAAAATAAGTATAAAAGTTCAATATTAATAATGCCGAATTGCTTTTAAAAAGGCTATGCTATTTGTTCATTTTATTTTATTTTAAAAAGCAGCTTTATTCCCTTCAGAAAATAATGCCATTTACTAAAAAGTTCGAATAATTTTTAAGTGCAAACCTTTTTTCAGTATAAAATAATTATTCATTATTTTAAGCTTTAATGCAACCTTTTTACTAAATGCACATTGCAAGAGGTTGATTTTTTGAATAATAAAATTCTTATTATTTTTATTTAGGCGTATTAGGAAATCCCTTCGTACCGGATTAGCTATTCCTCACCTGTTATAATATATTTAATGGATTAATCCGGTGTAATAATGCAGCGAATGTACATGATGTACCTTTTAAACGTATGCAAATAGACACCGACCGTACAGAGATACCACAATAATGCGTTTAATCGTTTGCTTTTTAATCAATAGAAGTATTTCGACTGAAAAATTCGAGTAATCGGTTATTTTATCACAATTTTAAAATCCACTCTGCTTTATTTCCGTAACTGACTAAATTAATGTTTCATTAGTCATATTACTTTCGATTAATTTGCTTTGCCAAGTCTTATCGCAGTTATATAAATAGTTATCAATAAAACGGTAAAAAGCTCTTTTAAAATAAGCTTTGAATATATACCTGTACGTTTTAGAGAGTCGATTCAATTTCAAGATGAATCAAAATAATGCAGGCTGAAAGCACCTTTTATGTCCATTGATTTTACTTTTCGATAAACCCTCGGTCGACTAAATCTCACCCTTCGCCAAAGTTATATGTTTCTAAAACCCATAAACCTTCAAATCCAAACGAAAAGCGGTCTACTAGATTGCGTAAACCTTTTTAAAGCAGATTTGAGTTCTAAAGAAAAAGATTCTATTAATAAATTGCTCTCCAATGTTGAAAGCTGTGCTTTATTCTATAAATAAAAGAAGAAATGTACGCCTAAATTTACATTCCTTTTCTTACTAGTAATATAAGTTAAACAGATACACTTAAAATTTTAAATAAGAACTTTATAATATTTATTAAATTATTAAAAACTTTAGAAAAAAAATCAGATTTATACCGGAAGCTATAGTGATCACAAAACTACTTTTCCTCGTCCATAAAAGTCTGAAAGACCGAATTTTGCGATAAAAAAAACTTGCATTTTCCCTTCGAAACGAGGCAGAAAAATGACGCGAGAATCCGAAAAAGCCGGAAAATCTTCCGGACATCGAACGGAAAATCGTCGAAACAAATATCCCAGACGCGAATCCCTTCCGCAAAATCCATTTGCGAAAGTTTTTACGGTCCTCGCAGCTGCTTATCTCCGCGGCGCGCGTTTCCTACCTCGGCGCTCCAGATTCATCAGCATTCAGCGTCGCAAAACGACGAAACAAAAAGAAAAAAAAAAAGAGAGAGAGAGAGAGAAGAAACAGAAAAAGCCGCCGTGTGTATTCTTATTCCGGCGGATCTCGGCGCTTTTTAGGGCCAATAAAAAGCCGAAGGACAAACGTAGCCGCGAAAATAATAAAAAAAAAGTAAGAGCCGCCGTGCACAGAGAGAGGGAGAGAGAGAGAGATAGAGAAATGGAAACTGCCGGATCGCATCTCGCACGTGACGCGCTCGGCGTTACGCAGGAAGAATGCCCGTGGCTCTCGATAATCTACGGCGATTCAGTCGACGTACGAACGGCGCATTTCCTATCTTCCCCGTTATATCCGGGGCGTATCCTACTCTCTAAATCGCTCTTCTTATCGTTCTCCGCGCGCGGCTCTGCGGAGTAAGGGACTTTTTTTCCCGAGGGCAGCTTCCGGCGGGAGGGGAAAAATTGAAAGCGTATCTCGCGAGATGCGCGCTGATTTTAGCGGCGGTAGACTGTAGATGCGGCCGGACTGGATATGTTCGGGTGGCGGCGCTGATTCGCTCTCGGTTTTATTCAATTTTTAGTTTCTTTGTTGTTTGGAATGAAGGCATCTTTTTGGTAGTCTACTATTCGTGTAATCGTGATTTCAGGTTGACAAAATAATTTATATGATATTTTGAACGGTAATCCTGAATTTTTTTAAAAGCTATTTAAAAATTTTCAACACAGTGAGGCTTCAATTTTTAGAGGAATAGTGCTTGATTTATTAGTGATCTTCAGTCCGGAAGAAGTTCGATGTTAGAGAGTGCGTCTATTTTTTACAGTTTATTTTAAGTCTTGGGAAAATATATTTTGCTTTCCTATAAATTGTTTCATTTGCAGTAAAAAATTCAATATCTAAATTGATTTATACCTGCCTATATATACTCATAAAATAAATGGCTTTGCTGGTGGTGGAAATATACCTATGGATTGCACATATAAAACTAAAGTACTATAAATTGCAAGTACATTTAGAAACAGTGCTAAAAGTCGGAAAAAATATTAACTTGCAGAAAATAAATCAGTAACCTTAAAGTAAATTAAAGGTTTTCCATCTCTTCTTCACAACCTGTCCCTCGTGGAAATCGACTGCATTTTTAGACTGTGAAGCAGAAATGATAACAACAATCGACTAAAAATGAGTTCACTTCTGACCGATTAACATAAAACATTCTTTGACACATTTAATATGTATAATATAGTTAATACTCTCAAAATGTGACAGATATATTTACTACCATATATTCTATAAATCCATTAAATCATTCAATTTCCAATCGGCTAAAAAGAAGTTATTTACAAAAAATAATAATATTTCAACGCGGTAAAATTCAATCGAATTCCTATCATCCCCAACGCCGAATCCCACCCTTTTAATTGACTCATTCCATCGGAGTTCCTCCCCCCCGAAAGTTCCATCTCAGCGAAAACAATCGGCACTTATTATCTCCCGGCTCCTAAAAAGCCGCCTTCCCCGCCCAGTCCGCGTACCAATTAATATCCATCGACTACGTTCGCTCGCTCTTATCTCCCTTCGGGATTTTTCGGGGTGTTAACCCCCCCGCGGTACTAAGTCGCGCGTTCGAACTAAATCAAGATTTAATCGAATAATTCGCTCGCGATCTAATGGCGCGTAATAATCTCGCGGAGGGAGCGGACGAGGATCTAAGGCGAGCTCTGCGAATGATCTTCACAAGACCCTCCCGGAGATATATGCGTCGTTTCGGCTTAGCTTCTGGGGGTGAAGGCCGGATGCTAAGGGGTTTTTTTTTTTATTTTTAAGGGTTACAGTCGGAGAGTTGCGAGGATGTAAATGAAGGGCTTTTGGGCAATGGTCGTGGGATTATTTTGGAAGCAATCGTTTTGATTGTCGAACCGGGGGAGGATTGGAGAAATAGTTTTGGTTTACTATGATGTATAGGCAATTTCTTGTACAAAGAGCAATAATTGAAGAAATAAGTAAAGCAGTTTAAAAAGTATAATCTTGATTAAATAATCGGCCATTATATAGATGTTAAAATTCTTATTTACAAAGGACTGAGAAAAGTGTAATTAAATTTTATATTCCACTGGATCACGGGGAGTTTACCAACTTTTATAGTAAAACTGGATAGACGAAAAATTAGCTAATATATTCGTTAATAATAATAAAAACCTAGAATACTAATTATGAACGACTGTCATTATTAAAATTATAAGCACTATATTACTTGGAATAATATACAATTACAAACAAGAAAGGTAGTAAACACAATGCAAGGAATTCTTCAGAAGCTGACTAAGGTAAGACAAAAGAGATTAATGCGAAGACGCTTATTGCCCGCTCCTTAAGCTCGTACACTTCGTGTCTGGGTATTATAGTTCAAGACATATTTAATAATGAATATAAGACATATTAATAATAAAGTTTCTTCTAGTTCTATTATTCATTCCTTATTATTTAATTAAAAAATATATATTTACTATAGTTCTATAATAGTTCTTCATCAGTTTAAAGTATGAAAACATTGACAAACTAAACGAAAACTTTTTCACTTCGCTCTTATTCAATCCAAGATATAATTAATGATACTCAGGTGCTACAAAGAACTAGTAGTTACCTAATAAATAAACATAAACAGTCGTCCACCATTCGTCGGGAGTAAATTATTTAAAGAAACAACAAGCTCTAATCTGCAAGCGCATACGAAAGGCAAAGATAAGTGTGCGCCGCACTCATGCACGCCTTACCATACCGGAATTGTTCTACTGAAACGATAACACAAGACGAATTTACTACAGTGCTTCAGCCTTGTCTGATTATACTTGTTAATTTGAGAGTTTCAAAGATAACAAACCTGGAAACAACATCTTTTCCCGGTGCAGCAGAAATTATCGCATATAACTTAAGCCCCGCGCCATTGCTCCCGTCGAAGGTAAACACGAATTAAAATAATCAATACAGCTGCGGCGCTTAAACGTTTCCATCAAACCCGGGAAGCTGATTAAACTTTTCGCAAAAGTATCGGCTCGCCGTAAAAAACCTAATTGCGAGACCGGAATGACGAATTAATCCCCGCAGCAGTGATTCAACCGCCCGTACAATCAGACGATGCAACTCGGGAAACTGCATTGTACTCTCTCTCGTTCTCCGCGGCTTTAGAGTCTCTACCCAAACCGTTCTGGGAAGGCCAGCGGCAACTCGACAAACAACTTCGGTAATAAAAGAGAGGGAGGCGCGAGTTAAGAGAGATTGCTTCCACTGATTGAGTGATTTATCTGGTACCTGAGCTCGATTACGGTCGGATACGTAGCTGCATGCATCTTTGCCGGAAGAGCGAATTTTAATGTAGGTTAGGGCTTAGCTGCTGGATTATTGCATCGATAGTTTGTTGAGAAATATGTCGAAAGTTGTACTGAAGAATTTAGGTTAAGTAGCGGTTAGGCGGAAAAGAGTTAAGGTCTGCTTTGCTTTAAGGCGCGGAACACCTTATAAATTCATTTTTTTAGCGGATAGTTAGTTAACAAGCGTATTTTTTTTTAGATAAAATGTGAAATAATCTGAAATATTGAATTTTGCATTACTTTTTTATTTAAAAGTTGATCGAACAATTTACATCATTTTTTAATAACGTCTGAAAGAACCAATAGTTTTTCTTTAAAATACATAATGGAATTGTTCAATGAATCCATCATTTCAAAAAATTTTTATTTTTAAGGGGGTTATATACTGAAAAAATTTCAAAAAAATCGAAATTTTTTTTATTACATATTTCGATTCTATATATTATAATCTGTGTAGAAATAAATTTTTAAGCAAAAATATTAAAAATT